>JADBBT010004259.1:0-10448 GCA_015711505.1 Sylvilagus bachmani | reverse complement strand
ATCAGCAGCATTCAGTTTTCTTGATTGGCAATTTCCGAAATTGATTCTGGGTTTGGGTTTGTTTTGCCTTCTTGCTTTCCAAATTTTGTATTCCAGCACCATACAAAAAAAGATATTAGGCAGAGTAAACATAATGAAATAAAAAACACAGTAAATTGGCGTTTCATGGTTAGAAACCTATAGGAAACACGACCAAGATGAGGTTGCGTGTTTCAGAAAATTTATGTAACCCTTTAGCCGAGGCCACAGCTAGGAATTTCCTACAAATCCAGTGTAAATGGGAATTTCAGGTGTATTCCATCAGCAGCATTCAGCTTTCTTGATTGGCAATTTCCGAAATTGGTTTTGGGTTTGTGTTTGTTTTGCCTTCTTGCTTTCCAAATTTGTATTCTAGCACCATAGAAAAAAAGATATTAGGCAGAGTATCCATAATGAAATGGAAAACACAGCAAATTGGCGTTTCATGGTTAGAAATCTATAGGAAACACGACCAAGATGAGGTTGCATGTTTCAGAAAATTAATGTAACCCTTTAGCCGAGGCCACAGCTAGGAATTTCCTACAAATCCAGTGTAAATGGGAATTTCAGGTGTATTCCATCAGCAGCAGTCAGCTTTCTTGATTGGTAATTTCCTTTTATTTTTGTTTGTTTTGCCTTCTTCCCTTAAAGTTTGTTTTCTGGCACCATACAAAAAAGAGTTTAGGCAGAGTAACCATAATGAAATAAAAACACAGCAAATTGGCATTTCATGCTTCGAAATCTACAGGAAACACAACCAAGATGAGGTTGTGTGTTTTGGTAAATGAAACGTAAGCCTTTTGCCGAGGCCAGAGCTAGGAATTCCCTCCAAATCGAGTGTAAATGGGATTTTCAGGTGTATTCCATCAGCAGCATTCAGTTTTCTTGATTGGCAATTTCCGAAATTGATTCTGGGTTTGGGTTTGTTTTGCCTTCTTCCCTTAAAATTTTGTTTTCTGGCACCATACAAAAAAAGAGGTGAGGCAGAGTAACCATAATGAAATGAAAAACAGCTAATTGGTGTTCTATGCTTAGAAATCTACAGGAAGCATGACCAAGATGAGGTTTGTGTTTTGGAAAATGAAATGTAAGCCTTTTGCCGAGGCCACAGCTAGGAATTCCCTCCAAATTGAGTGTAAATGGGAATTTCAGGTGTATTCCATCAGCAGCAGTCAGCTTTCTTGATTGGTAATTTCCTTTTATTTTTGTTTGTTTTTCCTTCTTCCCTTAAAATTTTGTTTTCTGGCACCATACAAAAAAGAGTTTAGGCAGAGTAACCATAATGAAATAAAAACACAGCAAATTGGCGTTTCTGCTCAGAAATTTCTAGGCAACACAACCAAGATGAGATTTGTGTTTTGGTAAATGAAACGTAAGCCTTTTGCCCAGGCCACAGCTAGGAATTCCTTCCAAATCGAGTGTAAATGGGAATTTCATGTGTATTCCATCAGCAGCATTCAGCCTTCTTGATTGGTAATTTCCTTTTATTTTTGTTTGTTCTGCCTTCTTCCTTTAATGTTTTGTTTTCTGGCACCATACAATAATGAGGTTAGGCAGAGTATCCATAATGAAATAAAAAACACAGCAAATTGGTGTCTCATGCTTAAAATCTCTGGGGAACACAAGCTAGATGAGTTTTTGTGTTTTGTAAAATGAAATGTAAGCCTTTTGCCGAGGCCATAGCTAGGATTTCCCTCCAAATCCAGTGTAAATGGGATTTTCATGTGTATTCCATCAGCAGCAGTCAGCTTTCTTGATTGGTAATTTCCTTTTATTTTTGTGTGTTCTGCCTTCTTCCCTTAAAGTTTTGTTTTCTGGCACCACACAAAAAGAGTTTAGGAAGAGTATTCATAAAGAAATAAAAACACTGCTTAGAAATTTACAGGCGACATGACCAAATGAATTTTTGTGTTTTCTGGGGCCACAGCTAGGAATTCCCTCCAAATCGAATTTGAATGGGATTTTTAGGTGTATTCAATCAAGAGCATTCAGCTTTCTTGATTGGCAATTTCCGAAATTGGTTCTGGGTTTGTGTTTGCTTTGCATTCTTCCATTCCAAATTTTGTATTCTGGCACCATACAAAAAAGAGGTTAGGCAGAGTATCCATATGAAATAAAAAACACAGCAAATTGGCGTCTCATGCTTAGAAATCTACAGGCAACAAGACCAAGATATGTTTAACTGTTTTGGAAAATGAAATGTAACCCTTTTCCTGAGGCCACAGCTAAGAATTCCCTCCAAATCAAGTTTGAATGGGATTTTCAGGTGTATTCTATCAGCAGCATTCAGCCTTCTTGATTGGCCATTTTCGAAATTGATTCTGTGTTTGTGTTTGTTTTGCCTTCTTGCTTTCCAAATTTTGTATTCTGGCACCATACAAAAAAAGATGTTAGGCAGAGTATCCATATGAAATAAAAAACACCGCAAATTGGCGTGTCATGCTTACAAATCTGCAGGAAACAAGACCAAGATGAGGTTGTGTGTTTTGGAAAATGAAATGCAACCCTTTTTCCAAGGCCACAGCTAGGAATTCCCTACAATTCAAGTGTAAATGGGAATTTCAGGTGTATTCATTCAGCAGCATTCAGCTTTCTTGATTCGTAATTTCAATTACTTTTGTTTGTTTTGCCTTCTTCCCTTAAATTTTGTTTTCTGGCACCATACAAAAATAGAGGTTAGGCAGAGTATCCATATGAATAAAAAACACAGCAAATTGGCATTTCATGATTAGAAATCCACAGGAAACAAGACCAAGATATGTTTAACTGTGTTGGAAAATGAAATGTAACCATTTTTTGAGGCCAGAGCTAGGAATTCCTTCCAAATCCAGTGTGAATGGGATTTTCAGTGTATTCAATCAGCAGCATTCAGCTTTCTTGATTGGCAATTTCCTAAATTGATTCTATGTTTGTGTTTGTTTTCCCTACTTCCTTTTCAAAGTTTGTATTCTAGCACCATACAAAAAAGAGGTTAGGCAGAGTAACCATAATGAAATAAAAAACACAGCAATTTGGTGTTTCATGTGTAGAAATATACAGGAAACATGACCAAGATGAGGTTTGTGTTTTGGAAAATGAAATGGAAGCCTTTTGCCGAGGCCACAGCTAGGAATTCCCTCCAAATCGAGTGTAAATGGGAATTTCAGGTGTATTCAATCAGCAGCATTCAGCTTTCTTGATTGGTAATTTAATTTTATTTTTGTGTGTTCTGCCTTCTTCCCTTAAAATTTTGTTTTCTGGCACCATAAAAAATGAGGTTAGGCAGAAGATACATAATGAAATAAAAACACAGCAAATTGGCGTTTCTGCTCAGAAATTTCTAGGCAACACAACCAAGATATGTTTAACTGGTTTGGAAAATGAAATGTAAACCTTTTTCTGAGGCCAAAGCTAGGAATTCCCTCCAATCGATTTTGGGATTTTCAGGTGTATTCAAACAGCAGCATACAGCTTTCTTGATTGGCAATTTCAGAAATTGAATCTGTGTGTATGTTTGTTTTGACTTACTCCCTTCCAAATTTTGGATTCTAGCACCACACAAAAAAAGAGGTTAGGCAGAGTATCCATAATGAAATAAAAAACACAGCAAAATGGTGTTTCATGCTTAGAAATCTACAGGAAACATGACCAAGATGAGGTTGTGTGTTTTGGAAAATGAATGTAAGGCTTATGCCGTGACCACAGCTAGGAATTCTCTTCAAATCGAGTGTAAATGGGAATTTCAGGTGTATTCAAGCAGTAGCATTCAGCTTTCTTGACTGGCAATTTCCTTTTATTTTTGTTTGTTTTGCCCTCTTTCTTTCTAATTTTGTTTTCTGGCATCATACAAAAAAGAGGTTAGGCAGAGGATCCATAATGAAATAAAAAACACAGCAAATTGGCGTCTCATGCTTAGAAATTTACAGGCAACATGACCAAGATGAGTATTGTGTTTTGGAAAATGAAATGAAGGACCCCTGAATCGGGAATCCAACATGCTCGGGTGGTCGCTCAAAGACCCAAATTCCAGACCAAGTTGATGCAAAAACATGAGGATTTATTAATCATTTGCGCAAATGGGCTTCCCCTTCAGTAATGGCGAAGAGAGAGGCCCCGAGCGGCAGTCTACAGCAGTTTTTAAAGAGAAGAACCACAAGATTAGCATATTTCACGCGCTTTGGTTTGATAGGCCAGTTTGAAGGTTACCAAGAGTACTCATTGGATCCTTTAGATGGGGGACGTGGCTATCCCACGTGGATGCCTGGGCGGGAGTTACAACCAATTTTCTTCCTGGGGAAACTGGAACTGGGGAGTGGCTAACCTGGGGGGGGATTCCTCGGGTCTTTCAGAAATGTAACCCTATTGCTGAGGCCACAGCTAGGAATTCCCTCCAAATCAAGATTGAATGGGATTTTCAGGTGTATTCAAACAGCAGTATTCAGCTTTCTTGATTGGCATTTTCCGAAATTGGTTCTGTGTTTGTGTTTGTTTTGCCTTCTTCCTTTCCAAATTTTGTATTCTAGTACCATACAAAAAAAGAGGTTAGGTAGTAAACATAATGAAATAAAAAACACCAGAAATTGGCGTTTCATGCTTAGAAATCCACAGGAAACACGACCAAGATGAGGTTGTGTGTTTTGGAAAATGAAATGTAAGCCTTATGCCAGGGCACAGCTAGGAATTCCCTCCAAATCGAGTGTAAATGGGAAATTCAGGTGTATTCAAGCAGTAGCATTCAGCTTTCTTGATTGGCAATTTCCTTTTATATTTGTTTGTTTTGCCCTCTTCCTTTCAAATTTTGCTTTCTGGCACCATACAAAAAGAGGTTAGGCAGAGGATCCATAAAGAAATAAAAAACAAAGCAAATTGGCATTTCATGCTTAGAAATTTACAGGAAACAAGACCAAGATGAGGTTGTGTGTTTTGGAAAATGAAATGTAACCGTTTTCTGAGGCCACACCTAGGAATTCCCTAAAAATCGAGTTTGAATGGGATTTTCAGGTGTATTCAAACAGCAGCATTCAGCTTTCTGGATTGGCAATTTCCGAAATTCGTTCTGGGTTTGTGTATGTTTTGCCTTCTTGCTCTCCAAATGTTGTATTCTAGCACCATACAAAAAAAGAGGTTAGGCAGAGTATCCATATGAAATCAAAAACACAGCAAATTGGCGTTTTATGCTGAGAAATCTACAGGAAACACAACCAAGATGAGGTTGTGTGTTTTGGAAAATGAAATGTAAGCCTTTTGCCGAGGCCACAGCTAGGAATTCCCTCCAAATCGAGTGTCAATGGGATTTTCAGGTGTATTCAAGCAGTAGCATTCAGCTTTCTCTATTGGTAATTTCCTTTTATTTTTGTTTGTTTTGCCCTCTTTCTATCAATTTTTTTTTGTGGCACCATACAAAAAAGAGGTTAGGCAGAGTATACATATGAAATAAAAAACACAGCAAATTGGCGTTTCATGCTGAGAAATCTACAGGCAACAAGACCAAGATATATTTAACTGTTTTGGAAAATGAAATGTAATCCTTTTGCTGAAGCCACAGCTAGGAATTCCCTCCAAATCGAGTGTAAATGGGATTTTCAGGTGCATTCAATCAGCAGCATTTCATTCTCTTGTCTGGAAATCTCCTTGATTGGTTCTGGGTTTTCATTTGTTTTCCCTTCTTCCTTTCCAAGTTTTGTATTCTGACACCATACAAAAAGAAGTTAGTCAGAGTATCCATAATGATAGAAAATACACAGCAAATTTGTGTTTCTTGCTTACAAAACTAAAGGCACTAAGACAAGGATGAGCAATTGTGATTTAGAAAGTGAAATGTATCACTTTTGCCTAGGGGACAGATATGATTTCCCTCCAAATCCAGTGTGACTTGTGTTTTCAGATTAATTCAATCAGCAGCATTTCATTTTTTCAATTGACAATTTCCTTAATTGGTTCTGTGTTTTTGATTGTTTTGCCTTCTTCCTTTCCAAAATTTGTATTCTGACACTATACAAAAAGGAGGTTAGGCAGAGTATCCATGATGAAATAAAAAACAAAGCATATTGGCCTTTCATGGGTAGAAATCCACAGGCAACACAACCAAGATGAGTTTTTCTGTTTTCGAAAGTGATATGTATCATTTTTCCTAAGGGAAAGCTATGAATTCCCTCCAAATCCAGTGTGACTTGTGCTTTCAGATTAATTCAATCAGTAGCTTTTTGTTTTCTTGATGGCAAATTACTAAATGTGTTCTGGGTTTGCATTTGTTTTGCCTTCTTCCTTTCCAAATTTTCTATATTGAAACTATACAAAAAGGAGTTTTCGCAGAGTATCCATAATGACATAAAAAGCACAGCAAATTGGCGTTTCATGCTTAGAAATCGACAGGCAACACGACCAAGATTAGGTTCTGTGTTTTGGAAACTGAAGTGTAACCCTTTTCCCGATAGTACAGCTAGGATTTCCTCCAAATCGAGTGTGAATGGGATTTTCAGGTGTAATCCATGAGCAGCATTCAGCTTTCTTGATTGGCAATTTCCTAACTTGGTTCAGGGTTTGTGTTTGTTTTGCCTTCTTCCTTTCCAAATTGTATTCTGACACCATACAAAAGAGGTTAGGTAGAGTATCCATAATGATAGAAAATACACAGCAAATTTGTGTTTCTTGCTTACAAAACTAAAGGCACTAAGACAAGGATGAGCAATTGTGATTTAGAAAGTGAAATGTATCACTTTTGCCTAGGGGACAGATATGATTTCCCTCCAAATCCAGTGTGACTTGTGTTTTCAGGTTAATTCAATCAGCAGCATTTCAATTTTTTAATTGCCGATTTCCTAAATTTGTTCTGGATTTGCATTTGTTTTGCCTTCATCCTTTCCAAATTTTCTATATTGACACCATACAAAACGAGGTTAGGCACAGTATCCATAATGAAATAAAAAACACAGCAAATTGGCATTTCATGCTTAGAAATCAACAGGCAACATGACCCAGATGAGTTTTTGTGTTTTGGAAAGTGATATGTATCACTTTTTCCTAGGGGACAGCTATGAATTCCCTCCAAATCCAGTGTGACTTGTGTTTTCAGATTAATTCAATCAGCAGCTTTTTGTTTTCTTGATTGGCAACTTTCTAAATTGTTCTGGGTTTGCATTTGTTTTGCCTTCTTCCTTTCCAACTTTTCTATATTGACACCATACAAAAAGGAGTTTTCGCAGAGTATCCATAATGACATAAAAAGCACAGCAAATTGGCGTTTCATGCTTAGAAATCGACAGGCAACACGACCAAGATGAGTTTTTGTGTTTTGCAAAATGAAATGTAACCCTTTTGTCGAGGGCACAGCTATGAATTCCCTCCAAATCCAGTGTGAATGGGATTTTCAGGTGTATTCAATCAGCAGCATTCAGCTTTCTTGATTGGCAATTTCCTAAATTGGTTCTGGGTTTTCATTTGCTTGCCCTTCTTCCTTTCCAAGTTTTGTATTCTGACACCATACAAAAAGAGGTTAGGCAGAGTATCCATAATGATAGAAAATACACAGCAAATTTGTGTTTCTTGCTTACAAAACTAAAGGCACTAAGACAAGGATGAGCAATTGTGATTTAGAAAGTGAAATGTATCACTTTTGCCTAGGGGACAGATATGATTTCCCTCCAAATCCAGTGTGACTTGTGTTTTCAGATTAATTCAATCAGCAGCTTTTTGTTTTCTTGATTGGCAACTTTCTAAATTGTTCTGGGTTTGCATTTGTTTTGCCTTCTTCCTTTCCAACTTTTCTATATTGACACCATACAAAAAGGAGTTTTCGCAGAGTATCCATAATGACATAAAAAAACAGCAAATTGGCGTTTCATGCTTAGAAATCGACAGGCAATATGACCAAGATGAGTTTTTGTGTTTTGCAAAATGAAAAATAGCCCTTGTGCAGATGGGACAGCTATGATTTCCATCCAAATTGAGTGTGACTTGTGTTTTCAGGTGTATTCAATCAGCAGCATTTCGGTTTTTCAATTGACAATTTCTTTAATTGGTTCTGTGTTTTTGATTGTTTTGTCTTCTTCCTTTCCAAAATTTGTATTCTGACACTATACAAAAAAGAGGTTAGGCAGAGTATCCATGATGAAATAAAAAACAAAGCATATTGGCGTTTCATGGGTAGAAATCCTCAGGCAACACAACCAAGATGAGTTTTTCTGTTTTTGAAAGTGATATGTATCATTTTTCCTAAGGGAAAGCTATGAATTCCCTCCAAATCCAGTGTGACTTGTGTTTTCAGATTAATTCGATCAGCAGCTTTTTGTTTTCTTGAATGGCAACTTATTAAATTTGTTCTAGGTTTGCATTTGTTTTGCTTTCTTCCTTTCCAAATTTTCTATATTGAAACTATACAAAAAGAGATTAGGCAGAGTATCCATAATGAAATAAAAAACACAGAAAATTGGCCTTTCATGCTTAGATATCGACAGGCAACATGACCAGGATGAGTTTTTGTGTTTTGGAAATTGAAGTGTAACCCTTTTCCCGAGAGTACAGCTATGAATTCTCTCCAAATCAAGTGTGAATGGGATTTTCAGCTGTATTCAATCAGCAGCATTCAGCTTTCTTGATTGGCAATTTCCTAAATTGGTTCAGGGTTTGTGTTTGTTTTGCCTTCTTCCTTTCCAAATTTTGTATTCTGACACCATGCAAAAAACAGGTTAGGCAGAGTATCCATAATGAAATAAAAAACACAGCAAATTGGCGTTTCATGCTTAGAAATCGACAGGCAACATGACCAAGATGAGTTTTTGTGTTTTGGAAATTGAATTGTAAGCCTTTTGCCGAGGGGACAGCTATGAATTTTATCCAAATCAAGAGCCACTCAGATTTTCAGGTGCATTCAATCAGCAGCATTTCATTCTCTTGTCTGGACATCTCCTCAATTTGCTCTGGGTTTTCATTTGTTTTCCCTTCTTCCTTTCCAAGTTTTTTATTCTGACACCATACAAAAAGGTGTTTACGCATAGTATCCATAATGACATAAAAAACACAGTACATTGGCATTTCATGCTTAGAAATTGACAGGCAACATGACCAAGATGAGTTTTTGTGTTTTGCAAAATGAAAAATAGCCCTTGTGCAGATGGGACAGCTATGAATTCCATCCAAATTGAGTGTGACTTGTGTTTTCAGGTTAATTCAATCAGCAGCATTTCGTTTTTTTAATTGACAATTTCTTTAATTGGTTCTGTGTTTTTGATTGTTTTGCCTTCTTCCTTTCCAAATTTTCTATATTGACACCATACAAAAAGGAGTTTTCGCAGAGTATCCATGATAAAAAAAAAAAAAACAAAGCATATTGGCGTTTCATGGGTAGAAATCCACAGGCAACACAACCAAGATGAGTTTTTCTGTTTTCGAAAGTGAAATATATCACTTTTTCTAGGGGACAGCTTTGAATTCCCTCCAAATCCAATGTGACTTGTGTTTTCAGATTAATTCAATCAGCAGCTTTTTGTTTTCTTGATTGGCAACTTACTAAATTTGTTCTGGGTTTGCATTTGTTTTGCCTTCTTCCTTTCTAAATTTTGTATTCTGACACCATACAAAAAGAGGTTAGGCAGAGTATGCATAATGACATAAAAAGCACAGCAAATTGGCGTTTCATGCTTAGAAATCAACAGGCAACACGACCAAGATGAGTTTTTGTGTTTTGCAAAATGAAGTGTAGCCCTTTTTCCCAGAGTACAGCTATGAATTCCCTCCAAATCGAGTGTGAATGGGATTTTCAGGTGTATTCAATGGGCAGCATTTCTTTCACTTTTCTAGAAATCTCCTCATTTTCTTCTGGGTTTCATTTGTTTTCCCTTCTTCTTTTCTAAATTTTGTATTCTAACACCTTATAAAAAAGCGTGAAATATATGAGTGGGAATAAGAGAAGGAGGAGATGTACAATTTGGGACATGCTCAATCAGTCGTGCCCCAAATGATGGAGTTAGAAATGTGCCAGGGAATTCCAATACAATCCCATCAAGGTGGCATGTACCAAGGCGTTCTCACTAGTCCAAGTGATCAATTTCAGTTCACAATTGATCACACTGAGAGGTCTAAGAGTCAAAGGGATCACACAAACAAGACTAGTGTCTGCTAATACTAACTGACAGAATCAAAAAGGGAGAGAATGATCCAACATGGGAAGCGAGATACACAGCAGACTCATAGAATGGCAGATGTCCTAAATAGCACTCTGGCCTCAGAATCAGCCCTTAAGTCATTCAGATCTGGCTCAAGAGCCCATGAGAATATTCTAGGCATGGAAAGCCAAGACACTCCTGGGGAAACAAAAAAGAAGACCTAAATGAAAGATCTCTGCGACTGAGATCCCAGTGGAACGAATGGGGCCATCAAAGAAGGAGGTACCTTTCTCTGAAGGGAGGAGAGAACCTCCACTTTGACTATGACCCTGTCGGAATAAGATTGAAGTC
>JADBBT010004258.1:0-10448 GCA_015711505.1 Sylvilagus bachmani | reverse complement strand
TCCGCAACTCATGACTAGAGCCTAGGGAGATTACTGACACCATAAACAAGAGTGTCAAATTGTTAAATCAACATCAGGAGTCACTGTGTATTTACGTCTCATGTGGGATCTGTCCTTAATGTGTTGTCCAATGTGAAGTAATGCTATAACTAGTACTGTAACAGTATTTTACACTTTGTGTTTCTGTGTGGGTGCAAACTAATGAAATCTTTACTTAGTATATACTGAATCGATCTTCGGTATATAGATAATTAAAAATGAAAAAAAAATCTTGGTGTTAAATTGGAAATTGCATAGGAAATTAATCAATTTAAAAAAAAATATATCATGTAGGATCTCTGTCCTTAAGGTGCTGTACATTGTGAATTGATACTATAACTAGTACTCCGACAGTATTTTTCACTTTGTGTTGCTATGTGAGGGCAAACTGTTGAAATCTTTACTTAATATATAGTAAATTGATCTTCTGTATATAAAGAGAATTGAAAATGAATCTTGATGTGAAGCAAGGGGAGAGGGAGTGGGAAAGGGGAGGGTTGCAGGTGGGAGGGAAGTTATGGGGGGGGAAGCCATTGTAATCTATAAGCTGTATTTTGGAAATTTATATTCTTTAAATAAAAGTGTTATAAAAAAATAAAAAAAATAAAAAAAATTTCATAAATGATGATATGTAGGTAGGTCTTGTCCATAAATATACAATAATTAGAAAGAATAAAACTTAGGCTAGAGGTTACTTTGAAAAGTAAAACAGACAATGTTCATATAGGGTCTGGCTTTCAAAAATATTTTTATAACTTTTTCTTTCCTTCATGAAAAAATTACTGTATCTCCTTTCATGTCCAGAAATCATCAGATTAATTTGATTGATAAAGATCTCCAACAAGTGTTTTATACTTTTATGAAAAAGGAATGGAATGCTTAGTTTTTACTTGAAGCATATTTAGAATATTGTATTGTGGTAGCCAGAACTATATGACAGGGCATTCACAGCACGAAGAGACTGTTTCAGACTGACTGTGCACACTACTTCGTACTGGGATTTCTAGCCACTGAAATAGCATAAGGAAAGACAAGGCCTGCAAAATTGGGAGTGAAAAACAACAATTATCAATTTGCAGATGATATTCTATGTAGAAACATCCATGGAATTAAAAAGCAAAATGAAAACAAAATATCTAGAAATAAGTGAGCTCAACCCCGACAAAGGATGCAAAACCAAACAGCAATAGGAGTCCCATGTATTGAAAGGAGAGTACGGGAGCTTTGTAACCAGGTGCTTCTCACTGTCCTCTCTGATTCTCCCTGCTTCTCTCGCAGTCTTGTGAGTGACTTAGTTTTATTTTAGATTCCAACTTTATTTATTCTCAGCATTTTGGGTTGCAGCATATATATATATATGCTGCAAAAAGATATATATATATATATATATATATATATATATATATCTTTGTATAGTTGTTGTGGTGGTGGCTATGGGCATTTGTATATGACTTCCACATTCTATCAATATAAACATTTTACCTGATTTCAGTGAAGTATGGAAAACTGATTTCCATTTACTATCATTCACCATCCTCATTAAAATTATTTTGAAAGGCAGAACAACAGAGAAACAGAGAGGTATCTTTGTCCAGTTACTGGTTCCATCCCTAAATGCCTACAACAGCCAATGCTGGGCCAGGCTGAAGCCAGGAGCCAATGACTCCATCTGGGCTTCCTGTATGTGACAGGGACTCCAGCAGTTGAGCCATCACCTGCTGCCTCCCAGGGTGTGCCCTTTTCAGGAAGCTAGATCAGAAGAGGAGGTGGGTCTAGATTCTCAGCATTCTAAAAGGGGATGTGGATGTCCCAAGTAGTAGCTTAACCCACATTACAATTTTTGTTGCAAGCAACAAGTGTTATTAATAAAACTCATATGTAAATGGGAATCTGTGATATATAGTCACATTTCTGTTTTTCCTATTGTTTCTTATATTTTCATGATGCAATAAGGCTCTTCATATCATTTTCTTTCTGTTTGAAGTTCTTTCAGCCAATATTGAATGATAGATAGACCTACTATCAGTAAAAAAACTGTTAGACTTTCTGTATTTGAGAATGTCTTTTCCTAATTTTCTTTTTTTAAACTTCTATTTAGTAAATATAAATTTCTAAAGTACAGTTTATGGATTACAATAGCTTCCCCCCACCCCCATAATTTCCCTCCCACTTGCACCCCTCCCATCTCCCACTCTCTCTCCCATTCCATTCACATCAAGATTCATTTTCAATTATCTTTATATACAGAAGATTGATTCAGTATATACTAAGTAAAGTTTTCATCAGTTTGCACCCATACAGAAACACAAAGTGTAAAACACTGTTTGAGTACTAGTTATAGCATTACTTCACATTGGACAACACATTAAGGACAGATCCCTCATGAGACATAAATACACAGTGACTCCTGTTGTTGACTTAACAATTTGACACTCTTGTTTATGGCATCAGTAATCTCCCTAGGCTCTAGTCATGAGATGCCAAGGCTATGGAAGCCTTTTGAGTTCACTGACTTTGATCTTATTCTGACAGGGTCATAGTCAAAGTGGAAGTTCTCTCCTCCCTTCAGAGAAAGGTACCTCCTTCTTTGATGGCCCCGTTCTTTCCACAGGGATCTCACTCACAGAGATCTTTCATTTAGATCATTTTTTTTTTTTCAGAGTGTCTTGGCTTTCCATGCCTAAAGTACTCTCATAGGCTCTTGAGCCAGATCTGAATGCCTTAAGAGCTGATTCTGAGGCCAGAGTGCTATTTAGGACATCTGCCATTCTATGAGTCTGCTGTGTAATCCTCTTCCTAATTTTCAAAGGAGGATTTTGCCAGAGAATTCACCTTTGATTTTTTTTTTTAAATGTTGTAGCACTTCCTTTTGGTTTCAAATGTGAAATTTGTCTTTATTTGTCTGGTGCACTGGTTCTCATTAGAGGATTTCAGTACTATGACTGTCCTTAGTTTTCAAAAGTTTAATAATGGTGTGTCTTGGTGTACATTTCTTTGGGTTTATATTGTTTGGGGTTTTATCAGCTTCTTGCATTTGTAGGTGTATCCCTTTCATCAAATTTGGAAGTTTCTAGCTATTAAGTTTTTGAATAGCCTTTAAGAGACTCTGTGGCAGGCGCCACAGCTCAATAGGCTAATCCTCCACCTGCAGTGCCGGCACCCCGGGTTCTAGTCCCGTTCTGGATGCCAGATTTTGTTATGGTTGCCCCTCTTCCAGTCCAGCTCTCTGCTGTGGCCCGGGAGTGAAGTGGAGGATGGCCCAAGTGCTTGGGCCCTGCACCCACATGGGAGACCAGGAGAAAAACCTGGCTCCTGGCTTCAAATCAGCACGGTGCACTGGCTCTAGTGCGCCAGCGACAACAGCCATTAGAGGGTGAACCAATGGTAAAGGAAGACCTTTCTCTCTCTCTCTCTCTCTCTCTCTCTCTCTCTCTCACTGTCCACTCTGCCCATCAAAAAAAAAAAAAAAAGAGAGAGAGAGAGAGACTCTCTTCTCTCTGTCTGACATTGTGATATGATTTTGAATCTTTTGTTTCTGTCACTCTAGTATATGAAGCTCTGATTATTTTTCAGTATATTTTCTTCCTATCGTTTAGAGTATGTGAATTCTGTTTAGCTGTCATCAAGTTCACCAATATATCTTCTTTCACTGCTATTATTGAAGCCACCCAGGAATTTCTTATTTCTATTACTATGTATTTCAGTTTTATTTTATCTACTTGGTTCTCATCTATAGCTTCTTTTTTATAACTGAGTGTTTTCTATCTTTTTCATTTGTAGCAGAGTTGGTAATTGATTGTTGAAGCATTTCTATGGCAGCAGCTTTAAAATTCTTGTCAGATAATTAGAACAACTGTATCATCTCAGTGTTGGCATCCATTGATTCTTTTTTTCTATAAGTTATGATTTTCTTAGTTCTTTGTATGACAGGTGATTTTCTATTGTATCTTAGAATTCTTTTTAATTTATGAAGTTAGAGATTCAGAGAAGAATTTAAATCTTTTATTTCAGCAGGTACTCCTTATCCTACTTAGTTTGGGTAAGCAGGTTTTGTCTACTTTTATGCTTTGTGGTTCTAATGAAAGTTTAATTTTTCTAGGGTTTGCATTATGACTTTGTCTAGTTTGTTTCTCTGGTGTTACTGGAGCACCCACCTGTCTCTGCTAACAGAAGCCATGGGGTGGAAGAGCCAGGAAGGACCACAGATGTCTCCCTGTGATAAATGAGTTTTAGGCCTGGCTTCCTGTTGTGACTGGGCTCCTTTTGATGGTTCAACTTCTAGCCTCAGTGTGTTTCTATGAGGGGATGAGATGTCTTGGACTTTGATCACTTATTGTTGTAAGGATCCAACTTCATCCTCCTTACCGGGGATGTAAGGCAATCCTGATGTCAGAGGAATGCCTGTCCTTTCCAATGGAGGAGTAAGCCTATCTGGCTGTGTTTTCTTACTGGGTTGGACCCAGGAAACGCTGGGCCTGGGTCAACCTTCCTCTCTTGGGTTGGAGGACTCAAGACACTCTGCTCCTTATTGTTCCTTTAGTATTGGAAATAAAACCAGTTTGGTGTCTTTTCTTCTTCTTTCATAGTGTTTTTTTGATTGTCAGTTGTATTATTCTTGGGGTTTATAACTATTCTTAGAGGAGAGGAAAAAAGATAATCGTGTCTAGACCATCTTTCTGGGCTGGGAAACTTGTCCTGTCTGTATTTGCTGGATATGGCAATTCTAACTAGGTTACAAGTATTTGGCTTCAGGAATAGTCAACTATAGTACTTGGTCTTCCTGTTGTGTGTGTGTGTGTGTGTGTGTGTGTGTGAATGAAACCACATAAAGTGGATGTGAAGTGAACCAATAGTAGAGGCCAGACGTCAGCAAATTATGCTCCTCACCAGGAAACAAATTTTACTTTCACCTGTTTTGGTGTGGTCCTCAATCTAGGGTGTGTTTTATGCTTTTTAAATGGCTTAAAAGGAAACATAGAAACTATATGTAGCCAGCAAGGCCTAAACCATTACGTGCACTAGAAAGTTTGCTGGTTACAGATCTAGACATGGAAAAACAAAATAAAAAACCCTAAACTTGGATTCAGAAGAGGAGAGTTTGATCCTTATCTTGAAAAATTTAAGCTTTGTGACACTTGGAAAAACACAGTCTCCCTGTGCTACATTTTTCTCTTTTTGGAGTAAAGCTTTAGATAGAATAATTGCTGAAATTCCTCCAGTATGAAATTCTAGATCTGCTTGTCATGAAAGCTGTTACAATTGGGTAGATTTTAGAATGAAGCTTATTCTCTCCCACCATCAACTTCACATTTAAAAAGACTTCAAATCTACACAAAATTTGAGTGGTACAGGGAATATTTCTGTGTCTTTCACATGCTCAGCAATTGTTGATATTTTGCCACATTTGTTTTATGCTATTCCCTGTGTGCATATGAGCACGTGGATATATATCTACCTATATCGACATTTGATTTTTGCTGAAACATTTGCAGGCACATCATGGTCATCATACTTATTTGCTCCTTGTAGTTTAGTTTGTGCCATTGTAGAAAACTTGAGAAGCGTAAGCATCTCTTGAAGGCTTGGTTGTAAGGAAAGAGAAGAGAGAACTGTAAGCACAAGGACCTAAAGAAATAGAAGAAATTCAGAATGGAATGAATACAAAACAAAATCCAAGGGAACTTTTTGGAATTTAAAGTGGAATCTACATATTGAAATTGGCAAATATCAACCACAGAAGAAATGTGACATACAAGTAACAACTGCTAAAGAAAAACAAAAAAGCTTTAAGACCTCTAGCAAAACTACCAGATTTCTCACTGGCAACTTACAGAGTAAAACAATAGTGGAGAAACATTTGTGTTTTTTTTTTTTTCATCAAGGAAAAAATTTAAATCAAGAATGTCATATCCAGTCAAGCTATCTTTCACACATCAAGACCGTGAAGGAAAATCAGACAAGCAGTTCCAAACATGTACAAATATGGGTTTGTGTATTAGTCATTTTCTTTTTCATTTTACAGTTTTTGTGGCAAAAATTTTAAGAGTCATGGATAGTAAGGGAAAATATTATTATTCATTGAGTATTTCTTATGAGCTGGATGTACATAACAATTTTGAATTAGGTCAACTTACTTTTGTTTTACAATGAAGAAACTGATGCTCAGAAAAAACTGTGTGGGCGATATTACTCAGTATGTGTAGAAAGCAGTATTCAAACTCAAACCCTATTTTATTTGACTTTAAAACTTTCAACTTTCTTTGGTATCAAGCTTGTGATAGATACTCCATATTCATTGTCTGCTTCAAAGATACAAGCATAGTTTTGTGTTGTTGTTGCTTTTAATTAACAGAGAGAAATCATCCTCTTACTACTCTGTTTAATACTTTTTTCTAACTTTGTAGAGCTATTCATAATCCTGTTCAGCTGACAAGTAGTTCTACTATTTTTGCAGTAGCTTGAGCTCAGAGCACTATAAAGAGCATACTGATTTAATTAAAGTTTCAAAGACAATCAATTTGAAAATGCGATGCTTTTTACATGTTCAAATTTGTTCCCTCCGAACCGATCATGTCTGATAATAAAGACAAGTACTGAAAATCGTAAGACTTAGCTTTCATTCATTGCATGTTTTTGAATACATGTAAAATAAGCAACTCTTCTAATATAAGTACTACCCCTAAGAGGAAATTAGTAGAGCATATTAGATTACAAATTTTAATAAACTGGTATTAGCATTATCGCTTTTGAGCAGAGGACAGCGAGATCATTTGGTGTTATTTCTGAGATGCTGTAGTGTCTTATCAGCTTCTATGACAAACCACTCTCTGTATCTGCTGGCCATGCTAATTAATTTATAGCCCACCAACCATGTGTCTACACAAAAGACAACAGAGCTATTCAAAATGCTTTTCTTGCTCTTAAAAGTCAGATACAAGCAATTCTCATTCAATGTAGTTACTAATGCAGGGAAACATAATGATGTCTGGCTACCAGAAGACAAGGGAAATATATTACCTAATTAAATCTCACACATTATTGGAAACTCTGTGTTTATCTTTGTGTCTATCTTCAGAGTTTCCAAAATGCAGCCTTACCTTACTAGTCAAATCAATGGGGGAAGAAATCCCTGAGAAGCAGAATTACAATATTTGAAAATGTTCCAGCCAGCTGCAGTCTTTGCACCCATCACATAGCCAAGGGTAATCAAAGTATAGTTGTAGTTAAACAATCCTTCCCATTGCTTTGGATGAAGAACAGATCCACTTCAATTTATAAACAACTCTTGGTAGGTCCTGAAGTAAAAGAAAGGATTTTTGATGATGTGGTACTACATTTAATCCTTTAATTGGAATTATACTACATATTGTATCACTTACTCCTTTGATTTTGCTAAAACATAAAATTCACCTTGTTTTTTTAAGTTTTTTATTAACTTTCTTGAGATGGAGCAATTTGAGGGAATTATAATGCCAATTTTATAGTCTTATTTTAAGAGCATAAGGAAATAAGGCAGGGCAAGTGTGCAGACAAGGTCTGGAAGATTGTAGACACTAACTGAGCATTTTGTGTTTCCCTCTGAGAAATGGGATGCCATTACCTAGAGCTGTTTTTAAAATAAAAAACAATACAATGAGCTAGTAATATTCCAAAGTAATCCAAATTTCATATACAGTGTCTACTAGGGTACTGTCACATTTTTAGTTAAAATAGAAAAAATATAGAAATGATTTAGGGAAGAAAATCCTAATGGACTAGACACTAACTTTTAACCATTTCTTTAGTAAAATTTCTAAATTTGTTTATTAAAAAGTAATATTATTGTTAAAATTACTCATCATAGTTTGCTTCCTCTGAAATAACTGGCAAAAACTAGTGAATAGCCAGCAAAAGCAGCCACATGTGAAAACCATTTCGATAAAAAGGATACATAATCTCATAGGATGTAAATTTCTAGACTACTTTAGGGGGTTTGGATGAACTATTTCACCTCATTATGGTATAGCTCTACCTGGTACAATAGCAAGGTAATTGATAGCATCCTTTCTAATCACAGAGTTTGCACCTTGCCATGGTACCATTCTATAAGCAATAAATAACACAGGCTATGGAGTAACTTGTTACAGTGTTCCTAGACAGATTCTTAGAATGTTTAACATCTGTTGTTGTTGCTGTTGTTTTTTACTAAGTATAGAGTTAATTACTCTTACTTTTCCTTCTAGAATTGGCTGTTACCTTTTCAATTTAGTTTCCTAGTGGTATAAGGTAAATCTGCAGTGGGTCACCCCATTACCAAAACAGAATTATCCAGAGTTGACTCAATTCTCAGACTCCAAACAGAGTCCAACATGAGCAAATTATCATTTTCTATCACTGTGACTGTAGCTTCATAATGTGAAATTAAAAACTGAACAAGTCATGGAATATAAACTCAATACCTTTTTTGCCATGGGTTTACTTGATTATTTTAAACAAGAATGTTGAAATATCAAAATCTTATGGGTATTAGTGATTCTTCCCTTCAAACTGGGAGGAATTTTGTGTTGGGAAAGGAGATAAAAAAGGATGTAACAGGAGCTATCTTAATTCTGTGTAGTCAACAAGATATTAAAATTGACCCCACAGAAAGTAAGAGTAAATACTTATAAGTTGGATGTTTTACATATATATTACCAAGCAAGTGATGAGATTGAGTATCTCACTGTAAGTCAAGTAGAAATGTTGGTAGCTAGCCTATCACTATGGAAATAGACAAATTGTATAAATCTATACTTCACAAAAATGAACTAGAAAACCTTTCAGAGCTTCTATGTATTAGATCATTTCTTCCCCAAATGTGGAGGAAGTGTCAGATAAAGGTGGGAATATACCAAAATGAGAGGAGGATGGTTGGGCATGGAAATGGAAAAGGAGTTTCATAAGCAGACTTAATTAAAAAATGCATTGAGGCTGGTGCTTTGGTGCAGTGGGTTAACTCTGGCATTCCATATGGGCGCTGGTTCGAGACCCGGCTGCTCCTCTTTTGATCCAGCTCTCTGCTATGGCCTGGCAATGCAGTAGAAGATGGCCCAAGTCCTTGGGCCCCTGCACCCGCATGGGAGACCTGGAGTAAGTTCCTGGCTCCTGTCTTCAGATCAGCATGGCTCTGGTCGTTGCAGCTAATTGGGGAGTGAACCATTGGATGGAAGACCCATCTCTCCCTCCCTCTCTGCCTCTCCTCTCTTTGTGTAACTGACTTTCAAATAAATAAATAAGATCTTTTAAAAAATGCATTAAATGTCCTCTTAAGAGCACTGTGCTATGTCCTCACAGTTTATAAGAAGCAGTAGAGACTATCTTTCCAGTGTTTCTAGCTTTTTGTGAAAAACTACTTTTATGCAACATTATATGGATTTTTTTAAAAAGATACTTTCAAATTAACACAAAACTTAACAAACACATTCATGAAATTATGGTGAAGGGGAAACTATACCATTTCCTTTTTAAAATTCAGATCAATTGTAGGAAGTTTTTAAAAGAGCATTGAGGAGACATTTAGATTTGGAATCACTCATTCTTCATCTGATATCCATTTTTGCAACCAGACAACCCTAGCAATTCAGAATGCAATTTTTAAACATTTTCTGGCCTTGTGCTTGCTTATTTTTCTATGTTTGGCTTTTGAATATGTTAGTGGAGATTGACTTTAAGGAATCCTGGTCTTTGTTGCTATTTGCAATGTTTGAGAAAATGACTAGAGGAGCTTTAATGCGGTCTTGTTCATAAGTCTGAATCAGGTAAAAGATTGAAACAATACCTGAAGAACAGTTCTCTTTTGATTTCTGTCCATTGAATTTTAATTCTATAGTTAGATTCTTGTTCAAACAGAAGGTAAATAAGTAAATAAATTCCACTGATTTCAGCAGGTTGTCACTGGGGATGCATTCTTTTTAAGCCAAAATATCATCAGTGTTTTACAGGATTGTGTTAGAAACTCCAGGTCCCACTAGTACTAGGATAAAAAAAGTGATCCCTGTGAAATATAAGAGTGGGAATAAGAGAGGGAGGAGATGTACAATTTGGGACATGCTCAATCGGACCTGCCCCAAATGATGGAGCTAGAATCGTGCCAGGGGATTCCAATACAATCCCATCAAGGTAGCATGTACCAAGGCCATCTCACTAGTCCAAGTGATCAATTTCAGTTCACAATTGATCACACTGATAGGTCTAAGAGTCAAAGGGATCACACAAACAAGACTAGTGTCTGCTAATACTAACTGATAGAATGAAAAAGGGAGAGAATGATCCAACATGGGAAGCGGGATACACAGCAGACTCCTAGAATGGCAGATGTCCTAAATAGCACTCTGGCCTCAGAATCAGCTCTTAAGGCATTCGGATCTGGCTCAAGAGCCCATGAGAATATT
>JADBBT010004257.1:0-10452 GCA_015711505.1 Sylvilagus bachmani | reverse complement strand
GGGTTAAGGTTAGGGCTAGGTCTAGTGTTAGGTTCAGGTTTATGGTTAGGTCTGGGGCTAGGGTTAGGGCTTGGGCTAGGGAAGGGTTAGGTTTAGGGTTAGGGTTTGGGTCAGGTCTAGGGCTAGGGCTAGTGTTAGGGTTAGGGTTAGGGTTAAGGTAAGGTTAGGGTTAGGGCTAGGTTTAGGGTTAAGGTTAGGGTTAGGCCTAGTTCTAGCGTTAGGGTTAGGGTTATGGTTAGGGCTAGGACTAGGGTTAGGGTTCGGGTTTGGGCTAGGGCTAAGGTTAGAGCTAGCACTATGGTTAGGGTTATGGCTATGGCAAGGGTTAGTTTTAGGGCTAGGACTAGAGTTAGGTTTAGGGTTAGGGCTAGGTTCAGGGTTAGGGCTAGTGTTAGGGCTAGGGCTAGGGCTAGGTTTAGGGTTTGGGTTAGGGTTAGGGTTAGGGCTAGGGCTAGTGTTAGGGTAAGTCCTAGGGCTAAACCTAGTTCTAGGGTTAGGGTTAGGGTTAGGGTTAGGGCTACGGCTAGGGTTAGGGCTAGGTTTAGGTTTAGGGTTAGGGCCAGGGCTAGGGTTAGTTTTAGGGTTAGGGTTACGGTTAGGACTAGGGTTAAGTTTTGTGTTATGGTTAGTGTTTGGTTTAGGGTTAGGGTTAGGACAAGGGTTAGTGTTCAGGTTAGCGCTAAGGCTAGGGTTAGAGCATGGGTTAGGGCTAGGGCTATGGCTAGGTTTAGGGTTAGGGTTCTGGTTAGGGTTACGGCTAGGACTAGTGTTAGGTTTAGGGTGTGGGTTAGGTTTCAGGCTAGGGTCAGGGTTAGGGTTTGTGTTGGGGTTGGGGTTTGGTTGGGGTTGGGCTTAGGGTTAGGGTTATGGCTGGGGCTATGTTTAGGCTTAGGGCAGGGCTTTGGCTAGGGATAGGGTTATGGTTAGTGTTAGGGCTGGTGCTAGGGTTAGGGTTAGGGTTAGGGCTTGGGCTAGGGATAGGGTTTGGGTTAGGGTTTGGGTTAGGTCTAGGGCTAGGGCTAGTGTCAGGGTTAGGGTTAAGTAAGGTTAGGGTTAAGGCTAGGTTTAAGGTTAAGGTTAGGTTTAGGCCTAGGGCGAGCATTAGGGTTAGGGTTACAGTTAGAGCTAGGGCTAGGGTTAGGGTTAGTGTTTGCACTAGGGCTAGGTTTAGGGCTAGCACTAGCTTTAGGGTTACGGCTATGGCAAGGGTTAGTTTTAGGGCTAGGACTAGAGTTAGGTTTAGGGTTACCGCTAGGGTTAGGGTTAGGGCTATGGTTAGGTCTAAGGCTAGGGCTAGGTCTAGGGCTAGGTTTAGGGTTTGGGTTAGGGTTAGGGTTAGGGCTAGGGCTAGGGCTACGGTAAGTCCTAGGGCTAAACCTAGGGCTAGGGCTAGGGTTAGGGTAAGGGTTAGGGAACGTGCTAGGTCTAGAGTTAGAGTTAGATTTAGGGCTAGTGTTAGGATTAGGGTTATGGTTAGGATTAGGGCTAGAGTTAGGGTTAGGGCTACTTTTATGTTTAGGGTAAGTGTTAAGTCTAGGGTTAGGGCTAGGGCTAGGGCTACCGTTAGGGTTAGGGTTAGGGCTAGGTTTAGGATTAGGGCTAGGGTTAGGTTTAGGGTTAGGGTTATCCATAGCTAAAACCAGGGCTAGGGTTAGGTTTATGATTATGGCTAGGGCTATGTCTAGGTATAGGGTTAGGTTTAGGGCTAGGGCTTGGGCTAGGAATAGGGTTAGGGTTAGGGCTAGTGCTATGGCTAGGTCTAGGGTCTGCTTTAGGGTTTTTATTAGGGTTAGAGATACTGCTAGTGTTAGTTTTAGTGTGTGGGTTAGCGTTAGGTCTAGGGTTAGCTTTAGGGTTAGGTCAAGGTCTAGGGCTATGGTTAGGGATAGAGCTAGCGCTAGGGCTAGATCCAGGGTTATGGTTACGTTTAGGTTTAGGGCTAGAGTTAGGTTTAAGATTAGGGTTAGGCCTAGGGCTAGGGCGAGGGCTAGGGTTACTCTTAGGGTTAAGGCTAGGGCTATGCTAGGGTTAGGTCTAGGTTTAGGGCTAGGAATAGGGCTAAGGCTAGGGCTAGGGCTAGTGCTCGGATCTGGTTTAGGGTTTGGATTAGTGTTAGAGCTAGGGTTAGGGTTAGGTTTAGGATGTCGGTTAGGGTCAGGGATAGGGTTGGGTTTAGGGCAATGCTAGGGCTAGGGCTAGGGTTAGGGTTAGAGCTAGGGCTAGGGCTACAGTTAGGGTTAGGTTTACGGTTAGGGTTAGGTCTAGGGTTAGGTTTAAGGTTAGGGTTAGGGCTAGGGCTAGGGTTAGGGTTAGGGCTTTGGTTAGGGTTAGGGTTAGGGTTAGGAGTAGGGCTAGGGTTGCGTTAGGGTTTTGGCTTGGTCTAGGGTTAGGGCTAGCACTAGGTTTAGGTTTACGGCTATGGCTAGGGTTAGGGTTAGGGCTAGGACTGGGATATAATTTTAGGGTTAGGGCTAGGGCTAGGTCTAGGTCTAGGGCTAGGGTTAGTGTTTGGGTTAGGGTTAGGGCTAGGACTAGCGTTAGGATTAGTCCTATGGCTAAATCTAGGGCTAAGTTTAGGGTTAGAGCTTGGGCTAGGGCTAGGGCTCAGATCTGGTTTAGGGTTTGGATTAGTGATAGAGCTAGGGCTAGGGTTAGGGATAGGGTTGGGGTTAGGGCAATGCTAGGGCTAGGGCTAGGGTTAGGGTTAAGGTTAGGGCTAGGCCTAGGGTTAGGTTTAGGGCTATGGTTAGGATTAGGTTTAGGGCTAGGGCTAGGGTTAGGGTTAGGGTTAGGGTTACGGTTAGGGCTAGTGTTAGGGTTAGGGTTTTGGCTAGGGCTAGGGCTGGGTTTAGGGCGAGGGTTAGGGTTAGGGTTAGGGTAAGGGCTAAGGTTAGGTTTAGGGCTAGGGCTAGGTTTAGGGCTATCATTGTGGTTCGTGTTAGGGTCAGGGCTAGGGCTAGGGTTTGGGTTTTGGCCTGGGCTAGGGTTAGGGCTAGGTTTATGTTTAGTGTTAGGGCTAGGGTTAAGGTTAGTGTTAGGGTTAGGGTTACGGTTAGGACAAGGTTTAGCACTAAGGCTAGGGTTAGGGCTAGCATTAGGGCTAGGGCTATGCCTACGTTTAAGGTTAGGTTTCGGGTTAGGGTTACGGCTAGGGCTAGTGTTAGGTTTATGGTATGGGTTAGGTTTCAGGCTAGGGTCAGGGTTAGGGTTGATGTTGTGTTTGGGTTTGGTTGGGGTTGCAGTTAGGGTTAGGGTTAGGGCTATGGCTAGGATTTAGTTTAGGGTAGGGGTTGGACTAGGAATAGGTTTAGGGCTGGTTTAGGGATGGGGCTAGGGTTAGGGTTGGGGTTAGGGCCTGGACTTGGGATTGGGGTAGGGTTAGGGTTAGGGTTAGTGTTAGGACTAGGGTTAGGGCTAGGGCTCGGGTTAGGGTTAGGATTAGGTTTAGGTCTAGGGCTAGGGCTAGTGTTTGTGTTAGGTTTAGGGCTAGGGCTATGGTAAGGGTTAGTCCTAGGGCTGAAGCTAGGGCTAGGGTTAGGGTTAGGGTTTGGCTAGGGCTAGGGTTAGGGTAATGGTTAGGGTTAGGGCTGGGGCTAGGGTTAGTGTTAGGGTTAGGGCTACGTCTAGGGCTAGGGTTAGGGTTAGGGTTAGGGCTACGGCTAGCGTTAGGTTTAGTGTTATGGTTAGGTTTAGTGTTAGGTCTAGGGCTGGGGTTAATGTTTGGGTTAGGGTTAGGGCTAGGGGTAGGGTTAGGGTTGGTCCTAGGGCTAAACCTAGGGCTAGGGTTAGGGTTAGGGTTAGGGCTAGGGCCAGGGTTAGGGTAAGTGTTAGTGATAGGGCTAGGGTTAGGGTTATGGTTAGGTTTAGGGTTAGTGTTAGGGTTATTGTTAGGGTTAGGGTTAGTGTTAGGGCTAGGGTGAGGTCTAGCATTAGGGTTAAGGTTAGGGTTATGGTTAGGCTTAGGGCTAGTGTTAGGGTTACGCTTAATCCTAGGGATAAAACCAGAGCTAGTGTTAGATTTAGGGTTAGAGCTAAGGCTAGGGTTATGGTTAGGGTTAGGGTTAGGGCTAGCGTTAGGGCTAGCGCTAGGTATAGGGTTAGGGTTAGGGCTAGGGCTATGGCTAGGACTAGGGTCTGCTTTAGGGTTTGGAATAGGTTTAGAGCTAGGGCTAGGGTTAGGTTTAGTGTGTGGGTTAGGGTGAGGGCTGGGGTTAGGTTTAGAGCTAGGGCTAGGTCTAGGGCTATTTTTAGGGTTAGAGCTAGGGCTAGGGCTAGATTCAGGGTTAGGGTTATAGTTAGGGTTAGGGCTAAGGTTAGGTTGAAAATTAGGGTTAGGGCTAGGGCTAGGGCAAGGGCTAGGGTTAGGGCTAGGACTAGAATAAGGTTTAGGGTTTGGATTAGTGTTAGGGCTAGGACTAGGGTTAGGTTTAGGTTGTTTGTTAGCGTTAGGGATAGGTTTGGTGTTAGGGCAAGGCTAGGTGTAGGGCTAGGGTTAGGGTTAGAGCTAGGGCTATGGCTAAAGTTAGGGTTAGGGTTACGGTTAGGGTTAGGTCTAGGGTTAGGTTTAAGGTTAGTGTTAGGGCTAGGGTTAGGTTTAGTGCTAGCATTATGATTAGGGTTAGGGTTAGGGCTATGGTTAGGGTTAGGGTTAGGGTTAGGGCTAGGGCTAGGGCTAGGTTTAGGGTTAGGGTTAGGCCTAGGGTTAGGGTTAGGGTTGGTCCTAAGGCTAAACCTAGGACTAGGGTTAGGGTTAGGGTTAGGACTAGGGCTAGGGTTAGGGTAAGTGTTAGGGATAGGGCTAGGGCTAGTGTTAGAATTAGATTTAGGGCTAGGGTTAGGGTTAGGTTTATGGTTAGGGTTAGGACTAGTGTTAGGGTTAGGGCTAGGGTTAGGGTTAGGTTTAGGGCTAGGGCTAGGGCTAGGTTTAGGTTTAGGGTTTGGGCTAGGGCTAGAGTTAGGGCTAGCACTAGGATTAGGGTTACGGCTGTGGCTAGGGTTAGGGTTAGGGCTAGGATTAGGGTTAGGTTTAGGGTTAGGGCTAGGGTTAGGGTTAGGGTACTGCTAGGTCTAGGGTTAGGGCTAGGGTTAGGGTTTGGGTTAGGGTTCGGGCTAAGCCTAGGGCTAGGTTTACAGTTAGTCCTGTGGCTAAAGCTAGGGCTAGGGTTATGGTTAGGGTTAGGGCTAGGGCTAGCTTTAGGGTTAGGGTTAAGTTTAGGTTAAGTTTAGGGCTAGCGTTAGGGTTAAGATTATTCTAAAGCCTAGGGCTAGCGTCAGGGGTAGGGTTAGGGTTAGGGCTAGGACTAGGGTTGGTTTTAGTGTGTGGGTCAGGGCAAGTCTAAGGTTAGGGCTAGCACTAGGCTTAGCGTTAGGGCTATGGCTAGGGTTAGGGCTAGGTCTAGGGATAGGTTTCAGGTTACTGCTAGGGTTAGTGTTTGGGTTAGGGTTAGGGCTAGGGCTAGGGTTAGGGTTGGTCCTAGGGTTAAACCTAGGGCTAGGGTTAGAGTTAGGGTTAGGGCAAGGGCTAGGGTTCGGGTCAGTGTTAGGGATAGGGCTAGGGCTAGTTTTAGAGTTAGATTTAGGGCTAGTGTTAGGGTTAGGTTTATGGTTAGGTTTAGGGCTAGTTAGGGTTAGGGCTATGATTAGGGTTAGTGTTAGGGTTAGGGCTAGGTTTAGGGCTAGGGCTCGGGATAGGGTTAGGGTTACGGTTAGGTCTAGGGCTAGGGCTAGTGTTAGGGTTAGGGTTAAGGTAAGGTTAGGTTTAGGGCTCAGGTTAGTGTTAAGGTTAGGGTTAGGCCTAGGGCTTGGGTTAGGGTTAGGGTTAGGGTTAGGCCTAGGACTAGGGTTAGGGTTAGTGTTTGGGCTAGGGCTAAGGTTAGGGTTAGGGTTTGGGCTAGGGCTAGGGCTAGGGTTAGGGCTAGCACTAGGGTTAGGGTTACGGCTACGGCTAGGGTTAGGTTTAGGGCTAGGACTAGGTTTAGGTTTAGGGTTAGGGCTAGGGCTAGGGTTAGGGCTACGCCTGGGCTAGGGCTAGGGCTAGGGTTAGGGTTTGGGATAGGGTTAGGGCTAGTGCTAGGGCCAGGGTTAGTCATTTGGCTAAAGCTAGGGCTAGGGTTAGGGTTATGGTTAGGGCTAGGGCTAGGGCTTCGATCTGGTTTAGGGTTTGGATTAGTGTTAGAGCTAGTGCTAGGGTTAGGGATAGGGTTGGGGTTAGGGCAATGCTAGGGCTAGGGCTAGGGTTAGGGTTAGAGCTAGTGCTAGGGTTAGGCTTACGGTTAGGGTTAGGGATAGTGTTAGGTTTAAGGATAGGTTTAGGGCTTGGGCTAGGGTGAGGGACTGGGTTAGTGTTACGGTTAGGGCTAGGGGAGGGCTGGGGTTAGGGCCAGAGTTCGGGTTAGGGTTAGGGCTAGGGTTAGGGTTAGGGTTAGGGCTATGGTTAGGGTTAGGGTTAGGGCTAGGGCTAGGGCTAGGGTTAGTGTTAGGGTTAGGGTTACGGTTAGGGCTAGTGTTAGGGTTAGGGCTAGGCATAGGGCCGGGTTTAGGGCTAGGGTTAGGGTTAGGGTAAAGTCCAGGGTTAGGGTTAGGGCTAGGGCTAGGGCTAGGGTTAGCATTATTTTTAGTGTTAGGGTCAGGGCTAGGGCTAGGGTTGGGTTATGGCCATGGCTAGGGCTAGGGCTAGGTTTAGGGTTAGGATTAGGGCTAGGGCTCGGGTTAGTGTTATTGTTAGGGTTAGAGTTAGGACTAGGGTTAGGGTTAGTGTTAGGGTTAGTGTTAGTTTTAGGGTTACGGTTAGGACAAGGGTTAAGGTTAGCGCTAAGGCTAGGGTTAGGGCTAGGGTTAGGGTTAGGGTTAGGGCTAGGGCTAGGATTAGGGTTAGGGCTATGGTTATGTTTAGGGTTAGGGCTAGGGCTAGGGTTATGATTAGGATTTGGTCTAGGGCTAGGATTAGGGCTAGCACTAGGTTTAGGGTTATGGCTCTGGCAAGGGTTAGTTTTAGGGCTAGGACTAGGTTTAGGTTTATGGTTAGGGCTAGGGCTAGGGTTAGGGCTACGCCTGGGCTAGGGCTAGGGCTAGGGTTAGGGTTTGGGATAGGGTTAGGGCTAGCGCTAGGGCTAGGGTTAGTCCTATGGCTAAAGCTATGGCTAGGGTTAGGGTTATGGTTAGGGCTAAGGCTTTGGCTCGGATCTGGTTTAGGGTTTGGATTAGTGTTAGAGCTAGTGCTAGGGTTAGGGATAGGGTTGGGGTTAGGGCAATGCTAGGGCTAGGGCTAGGGTTAGGGTTAGAGCTAGTGCTAGGGTTAGGCTTACGGTTAGGGTTAGGGCTAGTGTTAGGTTTAAGGATAGGTTTAGGGCTTGGGCTAGGGTGAGGGATTGGGGTAGTGTTATTGTTAGGGCTAGGGTAGGGCTAGGGTTAGGGCTAGTGTTAGGGTTAGGGTTAGGGCTAGGGTTAGGATTAGGGTTAGGGCTAGGGCTAGGGTTAGTGTTAGGGTTAGGGTTACGGTTAGGGCTAGTGTTAGGGTTAGGGCTATGCATAGGACCTGGTTTAGGGCTAGGGTTAGGTTTAGGGTAAGGTCCAGGGTTAGGGTTAGGGCTAGGGCTAGGTTTAGGGTTAGCCTTATGGTTAGTGTTAGGGTCAGGCTAGGGTTTGGGTTATGGCCAGGGCTAGGGCTAGGGCTAGGTTTAGGTTTAGGATTAGGGCTAGGGCTCAGGTTAGTGTTAGGGTTAGGGTTACAGTTAGGACTAGGGTTAGGGTTAGTGTTAGGGTTAGTGTTAGTTTTAGGGTTACGGTTAGGACAAGGGTTAAGGTTAGCGCTAAGGCTAGGGTTAGGGCTAGGGCTATGTCTATGATAAACGTTAGAGTTAGAGTTAGGGCTAGAGCTATGGCTAGGGTTATGTTTAGGTTTCGGGTTAGGGTTACGGCTAGGGCTAGTGTTAGGTTTAGGGTGTGGATTAGGTTTCAGGCTAGGGTCAGGGTTAGTGTTGGTGTTGGGGTTGGGGTTTGGTTGTGGTTGGGGTTAGGGTTAGGGTTAGGGCTGTGGCTAGGTTTAAGTTTAGGGTAGGGCTTGGGCTAGGGATCGGTTTATGGTTAGGGTTAGGGTTAGGGCTGGGGCTAGGGTTAGGGTTGGGGTTAGGGCTGGGGCTAGGGATAGGGTTAGGGTTAGGGTTAGGGTTAGTGTTAGGGCTAGGGTTAGGGCTAGGGCTAGGGTTAGCGTTAGGGTTAGGGTTAGGTCTAGGGCTAGGGCTAGTGTTTGGGTTATGGTTAGGGCTAGGGCTAGGGTTATGGTTAGTCCTAGGGCTAAAGCTTGGGCTATCTTCATGGTTAGGGTTAGGGTTAGGTTTAGGGCTAGTGCTATGGCTAGGGCTAGGGTGTGCTTTAGGGTTTTTATTAGGGTTAGAGATAGGGCTAGGGTTAGGTTTAGTGTGTGGGTTAGGGTTAGGGCTAAGGTTAGGTTTAGGGGTTAGGGCAAGGTCTAGGGCTATGGTTAGGGTAAGAGCTAAGGCTAGGACTAGAGTCAGGGTTAGGGTTACGTTCAGGCTTAGGGCTAGAGTTTGGTTTAAGATTAGTGTTAGGGCTAGGGCTAGGGCGAGGGCTAGGGTTAGTGTTAGGGTTAGGGCTAGGGCTACGTCTAGGTTTAGGGCTAGGGCTAGGGTTAGGATTAGGGTTAGGGCTAGGTCTATGGTTAGGGTAAGGGTTAGAGATATGACTCTGGCTAGTGTTAGAGTTGTATTTAGGGCTAGGGTTAGGGTTAGGGTTATGGTTAGTTTTAGGGCTAGTGTTAGGGTTAGGGCTAGGGTTAGGGTTAGTGTAGGGTTAGGGCTAGGGTTAGGGCTAGGGCTCGGGTTAGGTCTCAGGTTAGGTTTAGGTTTAGGGTTAGGGTTAGGGCTAGGGCTAGGGTTAGGGTTAGGGTTTGGGCTAGGGCTAAGGTTAGGCCTAGCACTAGGGTTAGGGTTACGGCTATGGCTAGGGTTAGGGTTAGAGCTAGGACTAGGTTTAGGTTTAGGGTTAGGGCTAGAGCTAGGGTCAGGGCTACAGCTAGGGCTAAGGCTAGCGCTAGGGTTAGGGTTTGGGTTTGGGTTAGGGTTAGGGCTAGTGCTAGGGTTAGGTTTAGTCCTAGTGCTAAACCTAGGGCTAGGGTTAGGGTTAGGTTTACAGCTAGGGCAAGGGCTCGGATCTGGTTTAGGGTTTGAATTAGTGTTAGAGGTAGGGCTAGGGTCAGGTTTAGGGTGTGGGTTAGGGTTAGGGATAGTGTTTGGGTTAGGGCAATGCTAGGGCTAGGGCAAGGGTTAGGGTTAGAGCTAGGGCTAGGGCTACAATTTGGGTGAGGTTTACGGTTAGGGTTAGGTCTAGGGTTAGGTTTAAGTTAGGGTTAGGGCTAGGGCTAGGGCCATGGCTAGGTATAGTGTTCCGGTTAGGGCTAGGGTAGGGCTAGGGTTAGGGCTAGGGTTAGGGTTAGGGTTAGGGCTAGGGCTAGGACTAGAGTTAGGGCTATGGTTATGGTTAGGGTTAGGGCTAGGGCTAGGGTTATGGTTAGGATTTGGTCTAGGGCTAGGATTAGGGCTAGCACTAGGGTTAGGGTTACGGCTCTGGCAAGGATTAGTTTTAGGGCTAGGGCTAGGGTTAGGGTTTGGGATAGGGTTAGGGCTAGCGCTAGTGCTAGGGTTAGTCCTATGGCTAAAGCTAGGGCTAGGGTTAGGGTTATGGTTAGGGCTAGGGCTAGGGCTCGGATCTGGTTTAGGGTTTGGATTAGTGTTAGAGCTAGTGCTAGGGTTAGGGATAGGGTTGGGGTAAGGGCAATGCTAGGGCTAGGGCTAGGTTTAGGGTTAGAGCTAGTGCTAGAGTTAGGGCTAGGCTTAGGGTTAGGGCTAGTGTTAGGGTTAGGGTTAGGTCTAGGGTTAGGGTTAGGGTTAGGGCTATGGTTATGGTTAGGGTTAGGGCTAGGGCTAGGATTAGTGTTAGGGTTCGGGTTACGGTTAGGGCTAGTGTTAGGGTTAGGCCTAGGCATAGGGCTGGGTTTAGGGCTAGGGTTAGGGTTAGGGTAAGGTCTGGAGTTAGGGTTAGGTCTAGGGCTAGGGCTAGGGTTAGGGTTAGCATTATGGTTAGTGTTAGGGTCAGGGCTAGGGGTAGGGTTTGGGTTTGGGTTATGGCCAGGGCTAGGGCTACGTCTAGGTTTAGGTTTAGGATTAGGGCTAGGGCTCGGGTTAGTGTTAGGGTTAGGGTTACAGTTAGGACTAGGGTTAGGGTTAGTGTTAGGGTTAGTGTTAGTTTTAGGGTTACGGTTAGGACAAGGGTTAAGGTTAGCGCTAAGGCTAGGGTTAGGGCTAGGGCTATGTCTACGATAAACGTTAGAGTTAGAGTTAGGGCTAGAGCTATGGCTAGGGTTATGTTTAGGTTTCGGGTTAGGGTTACGGCTAGGGCTAGTGTTAGGTTTAGGATGTGGATTAGGTTTCAGGCTAG
>JADBBT010004256.1:0-10452 GCA_015711505.1 Sylvilagus bachmani | reverse complement strand
TCAAGATTCATTTTCAATTCTCTTTATATACAGAAGATCAACTTAGTATATATTAACTAAAGATTTCCACAGTTTGCACCCACACAGAAACACCAAGTGAAAAATACAGTTTGAGTACTAGTTATAGCATTAAATCACAATGTATAGCACATTAAGGACAGAGATCCTACATGAGGAATAAGTGCACAGTGACTCCTGTTGTTGACTTAACAAATTGACACTCTTGTTTATGGCGTCAGTAATCACCCTAGGCTCTTGTCATGAGTTGCCAAGGCTATGGAAGCCTTTTGAGTTCGCCGACTATGATCTTATCTAGACAAGGTCATGGTCAAAGTGGAAGTTCTCTCCTCCCTTCAGAGAAAGGTACCTCCTTCTTTGATGGCCCGTTCTTTCCACTGGGATCTCACTCGCGGAGATCTTTCATTTAGGGTTTTTGTTTTTTGGTTTTTTTGCGAGAGTGTCTTGGCTTTCCATGCCTGAAATACTCTCATGTGCTTTTTAGCCAGATCTGAATGCCTTAAGGGCTAATTCTGAGGCCAGAGTGCTGTTTAGGGCATCTGCCATTCTATGAGTCTGCTGCATATCCCACTTCCCATGATGGATCATTCTCTCCTTCTTAATTCCATCGGTATTAGCAGACACTAGTCTTGTTTATGTGATCTCTTTTACTCTTAGACCTATCATTATGATCAATTGTGAACTGAAATTGATCACTTGGCATTGAGATGGCATTGGTACATGTCACCTTGATGGGATTGTATTGGAATCCCCTGGCATGTTTCTAACTCTACCATTTGGGGCAAGTCAGATTGAGCATGCAGGACAACTTTTCTAACACAAAGCAATAGCTCCACAATAATTTTTTGTTCTAGAACACAACCAAAATGAAATGATTAATCCACAATTGTTGGAATAATATAATAAATATATATGATAAAACATGCATAGGAAAGTTATACATAATAAAACATACAAGCACCGGTATATTGCCTTTACTTTGCAAGAGACTAAATGTTGAGGAATCCCAGATGGCTGAATAGGAAAAGACATGCTAATTTTGATCATGGAAATAAGGGCAATACTGCATTCTCAGGAGACAGTTGGAAAGAAGTTTTCCATGAAATGGCTACAGAAAGAGAGATGACTCTGTGGGGAAGCAGGGATGGTACAACCATGCAGTGGCTTGTGGGTCACTACCAGTGACTCCAACAGCAATTGGCTGATGAGGACACCATCTTCTCAGAGTGAGGTGAGAGGAACCTGCAGCAGCCTGAATGCCACCAGTGATACTGTCTAAGGGAGAATCTCATGGTCCCCACTTACTTTGAAACTAACCAAGAGAGTAGGTGCGAGGTGGGGTGTCCACTTAGTTCCAGGAAGCAAGGGCATGTTGCTCCCCTCCGCTCACTCCACCAAGGCACCAGACTAAGCTTGACAAGGCAGAGCACTGATTAACAACTGTTGGGCAGGCAGCCGGCTCCAGGAATGGGATAGGACCACAGGGCACAGAGTGGATCCTGATTCCTGAGACCGTGGAAGCTCTGCACCCTGTGACTTGTTGGGATCCTGTGACTGTATGAAGGGTAGAGTGTGGGTGATTTGGGCAATCACTGTATCTGGCACTAGAGGCTCAAAGTTCCCTGAGTGCTCAGTAGGGTCATTTACAGAGGGCTCTGCACTCGCACTGAAAACCACATAGATCCATTGTGCTGTATGTCACCTCAGTGGGTGTGGTGCACAACTACTGTAGACTCATCCTGCAAAGTTGGTTCACTTTGGCTGAGAGAGGACTGGGACTGTGAACATGCCATCCAACACAGTCATACCTTCTCCCCAGCTGATGATAGAGGAGATCAACTAACCCAAGCTTGGTGTCACTCTAAACTTTTGCCCACCTTTGAGCACTGGCCAGAGCTCCACAGCCACACTCACTCAGCACACTCCTCTAGATAGCCACTGAAGGAGTAGACACTCCACTAACCCATAGAGGCATATTTCCAAGAAAAAAAAAAACCCTCAAGGAGAAAAATCAACAAGTGTTTCTATAAATGCCCAAAAATAAATGTAGAAATATAATAAACATGAACAATGAAGACAAAATGAATCGCCAAAAGGAACACAACACTTCAATCCCAGAATGTGAAGACTAAGAGATTGATGAAATTCCTAAAAAGAAATTCAAAAGAATGATCATAAGAATATTCAAAAATAAGGGCAGCAAAGACATGTGTTCAAGAAATCCATACATGACATTGATGAGAAATTAAAATCCATACATGATATCAATGAGAAATTCCGCTGAGATAAACATATGGATGAAAAATTAAACTGAACTATTAGAAATAAAGAATTCAATATGTCAAATAAAAAATACAGTGGAAAGCATTAACAACAGGCTTGGTGAGACAGAAGAAAGAATTTTTAAAGACAAATCTTGCCGGTGCCATGGCTCAATAGGCTAATCCTCCACCTTGTGGTGCCAGCACACCAAGTTCTAGTCCCAGTTGGGGCGCCAGATTCTGTCCTGGATGCCCCTCTTCCAGGTCAGCTCTCTGCTGTGGCCTGGGAGTGCAGTGGAGGATGGCCCAAGTGCTTGGGCCCTGAACCCCATGGGAGACCAGGAGAAGCACCTGGTTCCTGCCTTCAGATCAGCATGGTGGGCCGGCCTCAGCGCACTGGCCGCGGCGGCCATTGGAGGGTGAACCAATGGCAAAGGAAGACCTTTCTCTCTGTCTCTCTCACTGTCCACTCTGCCTGTCAAAAAAAAATTTAAAAAAAGACAAATCTTTTGAAATATCTCAGACACATGGAGACTACAGAACATGCTCCAGAATGAACAATGGATCATAGAGACTAAAAGAGAAATTTAAAAATTCCTAGAAGTAAATTAAGATTACAACACAACACATCAAAACTTACAGGATATAGCAAAAGCAGTGTTAAGAAGAACGTTCATAGTATTTAGTGCCCACATCAAGAAACTGGAAAGGCATCAAATAAATTATGTAACAATGCAGCTCTAGGATCTAGAAAAACAAGAATAAATCAATCCCAAAATTATTAAGAAGAAAAAATTAAAATGAGAGAATAAACAAAATGAAAATGACATCACTGAAAAAGTTTTTGAAAAAATAAACAAAATTGTTAAACCATTGGCCCAAGTAACCAAAAAGAAGATCTAAATTAATAATATCGGAGATGAAAAGGAGATGTTGAAACAGACACCAAATATATAAAAAGGACATTAGACATTACTATGAACAGATATATGTAAACAAATTATAAAATATGGAAGAAATTGATGGATCCTTATACACAATTTAATACAACTGAAGCCCAAAGATATGGAAAACCTTAATAAGCCAGTAACCAAGACATACTGAATAACTTTGCTGCTGAATTCTACCTAACTTTTAAGAACTAATTCCAGGAGTTTTTTTCTCCATTGCCACTCTGGCTGGAGGTCTCTGATTCTAATAAATTTTTTTTAAATCTTTCTGCTTCTCCACATAGAAATTTTTCTTCCATGTGAGACAAAGCACCGAAGTAATAATGTCTTCTTTGCCACCATTTCACCTGTAACATTTTGGTGCCATAGCTCAGATTGCCACTCCAACATTATGCAGATCCTCCTTGAGTTTGTCTCCAGCCAGCATCAGATCATCCTGATAGACCCGTGAGCGTATGGAATGCTCTTGCTTTTTTTTTTTTTTTTTTGGAGTTTTAATCTCCTTTATAGTGACTCTTTTTTTCAAAAACACCTGGTCCCTGTCAGCCAGTTAAAAGTGATTAGCATGAGGCTGGCGCCACGGCTCATTAGGCTAATCCTCCACCTTGCGGCGCCGGCACACCAGGTTCTAGTCCCAGTCAAGGCGCCGGATTCTGTCCTGGTTGCCCCTCTTCCAGGCCAGCTCTCTGCTGTGGCCTGGGAGTGCAGTGGAGGATGGCCCAGGTGCTTGGGCCCTGAACCCCATGGGAGACCAGGAGAAGCACCTGGCTCCTGCCATCGGATCAGCATGGTGGGCCGGCCTCAGCGCACCGGCCGCGGCGGCCATTGGAGGGTGAACCAACGGCAAAGGAAGACCTTTCTCTCTGTCTCTCTCTCACTGTCCACTCTGCCTGTCAAAAAAAAGTGATTAGCGTGGCTGTCAGTCTTAAGTCTCAGGAGCAAGTCTTGTTGACTAAGGCCACAGCAATCCCCTGGAGTTCAGACTGTATTCTAACCCCTCTCTCCTCCAGTGTGGATCAGCCCTTCATGTGGGAGTGGAATAAGGCACCAAGACAACTAATGGATTCTGGCTGGGGCTATACCCCAGTGCCTTCAGAAAGTCTCTTGGTCGGGCACCAACTCCAATAGCCAAAATGGTGCAGGGCTGTGAAATACCTCCCCCTTCCTCCTGTGTGGATTGGTTCTTCATGTGGGACGGGAGCAGGCCTTAGGACAATTGACAGACTCTGGCTGGGGCCACACTGCAGTGCTCCAGAAGGCCTCATGGCCAGGCACCAGACCTAGTCAGCTGAAATGGTGTTGGGCCAGGAATCGTACTTTCCTGCAAGTAGAGTCCCCTGTTGTTTTGGAGTCCTCATGAACATAAAGCTAGAGGCTCAGCTCTTCATACTTCTTGTCTCAGCTCTGGAAATGTTAGCCTGGTCCAACTCAGCTTCCTTTCATGGGGATCAGCCTCAAATGCAGGACTGGAAGAAGGGCTTGGAGTAATCATGAAATTAAGGCCAGGGCTACTCTCTTGCATTTTTCAAGGACTCCCTGATCAGACACCATACCCTGAAGGTCCATAAGAGTATCAACCAAAAACTACATTCTGTTCTTCTTTCCTTGGAGATTAATTTGTTGGTGAGACTGGGCACAGCTTGGAGCAAGGCCATGGGCTCCAGGCTCCATGCCTCAATTAGTTTTTCCCTTACCCCAGATCCCAATAAGATATCTGTCCCACTCTGCTTCTCTAACGCTTTCTGAACCTTGTTCTCAATTCCTACAAACTTTATTTCCTTGTACCATTAGCAGGTATTTCCTGAATATTTCATTCATTAGCTCTGGGTTAAAACTTAATAATCCCATTTGTGGGGTAGCTTTTCAAACTAGACTCCCATTAGATGCAGTCCCCATGTGGCCTGAACTAGTGTAAACAAGTCTCAGCATGTCTCTGGTATCCCCCACCTTCCTTCCTAAGTCCACTGTTTTGGGTCCCCACTGTCAGATCTTTCCTATGTAGTACTTACCTCAGGGAAGTTCACTACATTTCTTTATTCCTCCACCTGCCTAGTCACCAACCTAGGTGGTGACCAGAACTAGCACTCTTTCACCAAACTCTAGCTTAAAAATACCTTTGCTAAGGCTCTCATCCTGAAGATGTCAAAACCAGGCCCAACAGATAAGACTCAAGGTTAAGAGGCAAAGGACAGGGGTCAGTGCTTTGGCACAGCAGGTAAAAGCCCTGACCTGCAGTGCTGGCATCACATGGTGGTACCAGTTTGTGTCCTGGCTGCTCCACTTCCCATCCAGCTCACTAATAGCCTGGGAAAGCAGTGGAAATGACCCAATTTCTTGAGCCCATGCACCCATGCGGAAGACCCAGAAGAAGCTCCTGGCCCCTGGCTTCAGATGGGCCAAGTTCCAGCCATTGAGGCCATTTGAGGCCTGAACCAGCAGATATAAGATTTCTGTCTTTACCTCTCTAACTCTGCCTTTCAGATAAATAAAATAAATCTTACAAAAAAATAAAAGAGACATACAACAACTATTTTTCTTCATATAGAGGACAAATGTGACAGTATATGTTTAACCAGGCAGAGGCCCAGTCTAGCACACTGCCAATAAAGGGAACTGATCACTCTCTGTGTGTGCTATTCAGACAAATATATACCCTAAACTACATGCGTGGAAGGTTGAACAAGAGTGGGTGATAGGTGTTAATCCCAACCTCACCTTCCTCCCTTCCCTGTGGGCTTCAATGCATGTCTGGACGTCACAAGCAGCAAGAGAGCTTTGAGAGATGTCTCAAACTCAGGAGAGATAAGGTCTGAAGTGCACTTCCATTTTTATGCTCTCATTCCAGCCAGGAAGCAACCCATCTATTTGGAGATTTCTTTGACCCCTGAGCTTAAAGAAAATGCCTCATCTTTTTCTACACCACCACCTGACCAGGTTACAAGCTAAAGGATGAAGTTGCCTAAGTGAGTTGTAAAAAGTGCCAGCCCCTAATCTCCAGAAGTGAAATTGATACTTTAAGAAGGAATAACTTGAGCTTCCTTTGTCTTGACTGTTGAGGAACAATTTTGTTCTTTTTGGTTTTTTGTGGGTTTTTTTCTTACTATTTGTTGAACTCTTTATTTAACAGAGTTAATCATATGTATAAAGTCAATTTAAAATAGATCTCAGTAAGAAATAAGAATGAGAATAAGAGAGGGAGGAGGAAGTTTGTAACTATAAAGCTATACAGTTCTGCATACATCCCTAATGACTAACTTCTAAGGGTACAGTTTAAAAACTTGTTATGGGACCCCAAATCCCTTTAAGCTGTGTGGTAAAAATGTCATCTTAAGTGTTAAAGTGAACATATAGATAGGATTAAGTGTTAAAGAGACCATATAAATAGGCTCAAGTGTCAGGTAATTATATTAGAAAGAATTAAAAATGAGGGAATGCTCCAACATGGGAATAAGTCCACACAGCAGACTCATAGAATGACAATTGCTTTAAGTAACACTCTGATCTCAGAATCAGCCCTTAAGTCTTCCTGATCTGGCTGAAAAGCCCATGAGAGCGTTTCAGGCATGGAAAGCCAAGACACTGTGGAAAAAAATGCTCTACATGAAGGATCTCTGTGAGTGAGATCCCAACGGAAAGAAGGGGCCATCAAAGAAGGATGTACTTTTCTGCAAAGTGAGGAGAGAACTTCCACTTTGCTTATGGCCCTGTCTAAATTCTTATGGAGTTTGTGGATTCAAAAGGCTTCTATGGCCTAGGCCACTCATGTCAAGAGCCTTGAGTAGTCACTGACATCATACATAAGTGTGTTAATTGTTAAATTAACAACAGGAGTCACTGAGAACTAACTTCCCATGCAGGACCTCTGTCTTCAGTGACTGTGATACTTGTTTTCAGTTTTGTGTGTGTGTGAAAATTGTTGAAATCTTTACTTGGTATAGAGTTGATCTTCTGTGTTCAAAGTTAAATGAAAATGAATCTTAATGGAGAATGAGACTGCCAAGGGGAAAGGGAGGAGGAGGGGGGTTGAAATTGGGGGCAGGAGGGCAGCTGTCAAGGGAAGAACAACTATATTCCCAAAGTTGTATATATGAAATTTGTATTCTGTAAAAAAATTTTTAAAATAAAATGTACTAGTCGCAGCAAAAAAAAGAAAAGGTGCCAGCCCCTCTACTGTGACTCCCTGTCTCAGAATGGTCTCCTAATTGGCCTTTTCCTCTATTTCCCTGCATGTGCTCCAAAATGCCTTAAAATTCTTTTCCAGAATATCACAGGGCCCTTGAGTCTACTTAGTAAGCCACCAAGGTCCTCTGGTACATTTGACTTGTTGAGGTTTTTGATCCCCAGTGGAGGAGAGTTTTTTTTTTTTCATTCAGGCAACCATTGCCCCCTTGTTGTAACTTTGCCCAGGGGTATCTAGGCAAGAATATAGGCCCAATATCTTCACCCACTATTGATTATATGGATGAATCCAGATGATGAAGTCTTGGACTTGTTACATCTCCCAACCTGACTCCTCATTCCTGAGGCTGGTTTGACTGACAGCCCATGATTAGACACTTCCAGCATTGGCTTTTGGTTTGGGGGTGTAAGGTTATTGTCCCTTCGCAGGGCCTTAAGTTGTTTTTTTTTTCCTCAGCCCGCCTCTTCGCAAGCTCTTACAGGAGTCTCCTTGTAGGTCATTGCCCTTTATTCTATCACCTGCCAGAATCTAATCCTTAAGAATCTCTCCAGAGGGGGGCCCATCTGCTCTGATGGATGTCCTCTTCCATTAAACCTAACATGATAATAAACAATTTCCAGTGGAAAATAGACTCAAATTCAATTAGAATTTTAAAAGATGTCATTGGTAAATAGTAATTCCTTGCATTAGAATTTGGTTCAACTGTAAATAGACATTGGGTTTAAAGGAATATATTTTTGAATATAGGGAGATCACTGCCTTTAAAAACATTGCATTATATCAAAAAGGAAACCTGATGAAGTGAAAAGGACACTATGAGAAACAGTGACTTGATCAGTCCTTGTCCTGACGGTGGAGGAACAACGTAATACTTTATCCCCTTTAGTATTTTTTGTTCTACTTAATACTATTGGTTGAGCTATGTAATTAACACACACTTATTCTTAGGTGTTTAAAGCTAACTGAAAAGTGATCTCTGTTAAATATAAGAGTGGCAATAAGAGAGGGAGGGGATGTACAATTTGGGACATGCTCAAGCTGACTTGCCCCAAGTGCTGGAGTTAGAAATGTGCCAGGGGATTCCAATCCAATCCCATCAAGGTGGCATGTACCAATGCCATCTCACTAGTTCAAGTGATCATCTTCAGTTCACAACTGATCATAATGGTAAGTTTAAGAGTCAAAGGGATCACATAAACAATACTAGTGTCTGCTAATACTAACTGATAGAATACAAAAGGGAGAGAATGATCCAACATGGGAAGCAGGAGACACAGCAGACTGATAGAATGGCAGATGTCTTTAACAGCACTCTGGCCTCAGAATCAGCCCTTAAGGCATTCAGATCTGGCTGAAGAACCCATGAGAGTATTTTAGGCATGGAAAGCCAAGACATTCTGGCAAAAAAAAAGACCTAAATGAAAGATCTCTGCGAGTGAGATCCCAGTGGAAAGAACAGGTCATCAAAGAAGGAGATACCTTTCTCTGAAGGGAGGAGAGAACTTCCACTTTGACTATGGCCTTGTCTAAATAAGATCAAAGACGGCAAGCTCAGGGGGCTTCCATGGCCTTGGCAACTCATGACTGGAGCCTGGGGAGATTGTTGACGCCTTAAACAAGATTGGCAATTTGTTAAGTCAACAACAGGAGTCACTGTGCATTTACTTCTCATGTAGGATCTCTGTCCTTAATGTGTAGTTCAATGTGAATTAATGATATGCCTAGTGCTCAAACAGTATTTGGCACTTTGTGTTCTGTGTAGGGGCAAAATGATGAAATCTTTACTTAATATATACTAAATTGATCTTCTGTCTATAAAGATAATTGAAAATGAATCTTGATGTGAATGGAATGGGAGAGGGAGCAGGAGATGGGAAGGGTGTGGGTGGGAGGGAAGTTATGGGGGGGGGTGAAGCCATTGTAATCCATAAACTGTACTTTGGAAATTTATATCTGCTAAATAAAAGTTAAAAAAAAAGAAAACATTGCATTGTAACTTGCCTGACTCATTTTTTTAAATAATTTTTATTTTAATTTTTATTAGTTTTTAACAAATTCATGTGGTTTGTAGATATAATTCTCAGAATACGATGATATTCTATTCTTCTCTCCCTTTTCCTCCCTTCCTTCCTTCCTCACCCTCTCTCCCACCCTTCTCCTCTCCTTATCTCCTTTTTTTCATTTTTGAGATAACATATTTTAAATTTACATTACAGTAAAAAGGCTTAATATTTAACAGGTTTCTCACAGCAATCGGTAATCAGTACTTGTATAGTCCCTCAAAGGTGAATTTTGTAATCTCTTGTTTACTGTCACTGATATAAAAAGGAGAATTCCATATAAATGTAATTTTGACCTTAATTCAGATAGAGGCAAGATAAAACTAGCATCTTCAGTCATCCAGGTATAACTGCTAAATGTAAATTGGGTAAATCAAATGAGATAAATGTGTCTAAATGTTAATTTTGGTACTCTTAGCACCTTAAATTCTATGGAAAACTATTTGGCTTTGCTAACATATGTTTCCATAAATTATCCATATGAAAATTGTTCAACACCATTTGAAAATAATTAAGGTTGAAATTTGATGTGTTACTCTGTCAAAAAAAAATTACCTAAATGAAAGATCTCCGCGAGTGAGATCCCAGTGGAAAGAACGGGCCATCAAAGAAGGAGGTACCTTTCTCTGAAGGGAGGAGAGAACTTCCACTTTGACCATGACCTTGTCTAGATAAGATCATAGTTGGTGAACTCAAAAGGCTTCCATAGCCTTGGCAACTCATGACAAGAGCCTGGGGAGATTGTTGACGCCTTAAACAAGATTGGCAATTTGTTAAGTCAACAACAGGAGTCACTGTGCACTTATTCCTCATGTAGGATCTCTGTCCTTAATGTGCTATACATTGTGATTTAATGCTATAACTAGTACTCAAACTGTATTTTTCACTTGGTGTTTCTGTGTGGGTGCAAACTGTGGAAATCTTTAGTTAATATATACTAAGTTGATCTTCTGTATATAAAGAGAATTGAAAATGAATCTTGA
>JADBBT010004255.1:0-10453 GCA_015711505.1 Sylvilagus bachmani | reverse complement strand
TATGTATCAGATAGTGGAAGGGCTGCTGTGTGGGATGATTTTTGTGATAAGGCTTGAAACCACTCCTAATGACTCAATTCAAGGTTGTTGGTTATGGGAGTGCTGGAGTATTAGAAAGTATGAGACTCCAGAAGTTAAAAACAGCAAAGTGTACCATGGTTTTTCTTCCTTTCTTTCAGAAGTGATATTGGAGGACTATGTAGACTACAGTATGGTATCATTTTCCATGTGCTGCAAGCTTGGTTTGCTGACTTCTGTGTCAGTTATCTCAGAATACACCTGCTTTAAGTATACCCTGGCTGTTTCTTTGTACCCTACAATGATTGAGAGCAGAGAGGAGAACCTCAGAGCTTAGGCTTGTGCTCTGAAGGAAAGCGCCAGAGTGGGGACCAGAGAGTGGAGGTCGTCAGCTCCTTCTCTAGATTTTTTTATATTTGTGAATTAATTGCTAACTATCCTCCTCTCCACTCCCCCACCACCAAAATAATATTTTAGCAGTAGGTTATAGTTTTTAGAAGTGTTATGTGTCCTGGTCCTTTGACCTGGATGCCTTTGCAGGGGTTGGAGTAGGGACATAGGCTGGGGGAGGGGCTGTTTCTTCTGTTTATTTATTTATTTGCTTTTTGAGGTAGAGTTACAGAGAGAGAGAGAGAGACAAAGGTCTTCCATCTGCTGGTTCACTCCCCAAATGGCTACAACAGCTGGAGCTGAGCTGATCCAAAGCCAAGGGCCAGGAGCTTTTTCTGGGTCTCCCACGTGGACACAAGCACTTGGGCCATCTTCTACTGCTTTCCCAAGCCATTAGTAGAGAGCTGGATCAGAAGAGGAGCAGCCAGGACTCTAAACTGGTGCCTTAGCCTACTACACCACAGTGCTGGCTGCCACCTCTGATTCTTTATATATATATATATATATATATATATATATATATATATATGAGCCAGGAGCTTCTTCCAGGTCTCCCATGTGGGTGTAGGGGCCCAAGCATTTGGGCCATCTTCCACTACTTTCCCAGGCTATAACAGCGAGCTGAATTGGAAGAGGAGCAGCTGGGACTTGACTCAGTGCCCATATAGCATGCCGGCACCACAGGCAGAGGCTTAGCCTGCTGTGCCACAACACTGGTCCCTTGCCTCTGGTTCTTGAGGTCTGGGAAAGTGTGGGCTGAAGAGCCCCACAGAGGTTGGCAAGCATCTTACTGGTGGCAAAGCACCGTTCTCTCTCTGGCTTGCCATGTCCCGGCAAAATCCCCTCCTTGACTGCTAACACTGAAAGCTTAACACAACAACTGCTGCTACTAGCACAGCCTGCCTGGCTGCCCTTCCTGAGCAGGTGAATGGGAGCAGGGGCCTTGCTTCACTTCAATGGGAAGAGCCAATCCTGACATTAGAATGGGTGGAGAACTTCTGCCAAGAGCCATTTGAATATTTATAACATCATTTAAAGGCCATGCAAAATTATGAACTTGAAAATCATCTTGCTATGGGTTTATTGAATTTAAAGTCCCACATACTGTTGCCTTGCCAGGGACAGAACAAATGATTTTGTGAGCTTTATTTGTCCTGATGGGCTGGACATTCTCCACCTCTGCTGTATTGAGTTAGCCAATTAGGGTTTTTGCTGGTGACAGTGGAACTGGTTCTTTTTTCTTTCTCTTATTCCTGGGCTCTACCTAAGGCAGTAACAGCAACAGGGAAATCGCATGTAGCCTCTTGCCCCATGTGTGCATGTGCACTTACACACATATATGTTCATTCAAGCAACAGGAATAAACATGTATCCCCGGCCTTCATGAAGATGTGAAAGGAATAACCAGGGCTGTTTGGAGCTGAACTTGGTAGCTCTTCCTGGAGGAGCTCATGCTAAAGACAGTTGGTTAAGCAACATGAGCTGCAGAGCAGTGTCAACAGGCACACTTCCACGATGGCTGGTTGTGTCTCTTCTGTGCTGGTCCTTAGATCTGGTGTGCAAAGACATCCAGAAGGCTTTTTCTTCTCCTTGCCCAAGAAATGGAGTCAAACTTGACTCTGGAGGAACTCTGTTACCAAGGCAGGCAACCATATAAACAACCCAGAAACGTGATGATTATACATGAAACAGTTTGAAATCTCCCTGTTCATAGTGCTTCCTTTTTCAAACTTTGAAATTTTAAATTTTATATTAAAATTTTAAATTTAAAAGGGTGCTTATATTGTCTTCCCAAATATGCAATACAAGCATGTATTAATGTCTGTATTCAATTTCCCACAAAATGGATCATATACATTATCCTGTACCTTGCTTTTTTCTGCTTAATATGCTTCGGACATCTTTCCATTTCAGTGTGCTTTCATTTATCTCACTGCTCCTGGGGACTCCCTGCTACACTGCAGCATGGATTTACCATTGTTTGTTCAACCAGTCTTGATTGGTGTTTAGACTGATTCCATTTTTCTTGCTTTTAGAAGCAATGCTGGAGTCTATATCCATATATACTTGTGTGATCGTCTAGAGTTTTTTCAGGTATAGAGCTGTTAAGCCAAAGTGTGTGCACTTAAACTGTTGGAATGGTGACAGTGCTTCATCCTTGGAAGAGCCTAGGAAAAACTTTTCAGGTGCATAACAGAGGTTGCAACTTGAGAACGCCAGAGGGACTAGCAGCAACACCCATGCCTAGCATGTTGAATGGCGTTGTAAACTCTCACCATATATAAGAAGAGCAGTTTCAAAACTCCAGATAACTATTTGCTGTGCTGGAATGTGGGCCCACAAAGGTTGGAAATTTTGATTTTTCTAAAATAGAAATGAAAATGAAAATGAAAATCCAGATATTCATTTCATTTCATCCAAATTGTCTAGATTTTAAAATCATAATTCATATTTTAAAATGTTGCTAAACAAAATATATTAATGGGCTACTGGTACGTAAGGGCATTTACAGTGAGACTTACTACTCGTACTACTTGTTGTTATTGTCATTTTGTCCAATGTGACTGAATAATGAATTTACTAGTTATTTAGAGGGTGAAGGTAGAAAGCTGGTGAGGGTGTTTTAAGTTTGAATAAGTTCCGTATCAATTACTATTACTTTCTTTTTCAAAGAGGATAAAATTGGTATAGATTTGGCCGGCACCATGGCTCAATAGGCTAATCCTCCACCTGCGGCGCCGGCACACTGGGTTCTAGTCCCGGTCGGGGTGCCGGATTCTGTCCTGGTTGACCCTCTTCCAGGCCAGCTCTCTGCTATGGCCCGGGTGTGCAGTGGAGGATGGCCCAAGTGCTTGGACCCTGCACCCGCATGGGAGACCAGGATAAGCACCTGGCTCCTGGCTTCGGATCAGCACGATGCACTGGCCGCAGTGCGCCAACCTTGGCGGCCTTTGGAGGGTGAACCAATGGCAAATCAAGACCTTTCTCTCTGTTTCTGTCTCTCTCACTGTCCACTCTACCTGTCAAAAATAAAAAATAAAAAATTGGTAAAGATTTAAATGAAATTGATGTTTTTTGTTTTGAAAGGAAATTAAATTCCACCTACCAATGAATAAGGAACCTAGATATTTATATATGTCACTATTTAGAAGCTCAAGTACAATGTTAAGAAAAGCGAACATGCTGTTTCGCTTTGAGCAAACGACCTAAAAGTATCTGTTTCAGAACAGCCTTCCAAATTAGCTGGAGGTATTGCTATAGAATCCCCAAATTTGACCCCCTTACCCAGTGTGCAGAAAGCCAAACACTGACATCGGAGTGATGGAAGAAAGTAGGTATTCATTACAAAGCGCAGATCAAGGAGCTGGGTAGCTTTCGCTTAATTCCTGGCCTTCCCAAGTTTTAAGGGTGAAAGTTCTTATAAATTTAAATTGGAGCTCCCAGGTCTTAGCTATTATGAATTGAGCTGCAATAAACACTAAGGTGCAGACTGCTTTTTTGTTTGCTAATTTAATTTCCTTTGGGTAAATTCCAAGGAGTGGGATGGCTGGGTTGTATGGTAGGGTTATATTCAGGTTTCTGAGGAATCTCCAGACTGACTTCCATAGTGGCTTAACCAGTTTGTATTCCCACCAACAGTGGGTTACTGTCCCTTTCCCCCCACATCCTTGCCAGCATCTGTTGTTGGTAGATTTCTGAATGTGAGCCATTCTAACTGGGGTGAGGTGAAACCTCATGGTGGTTTTGATTTGCATTTCCCTGATTGCTAGTGATCCTGAACATTTTTTCTTGTACCTAAATGCCCATCAGCAGTAGATTGGATAAAGAAATAATGGGACAGGTACTCCATAGAATACTATACAGCAGTACAAAAAACAATGAAATCCAGTCATTTGCAACAAAATGGAGGAATCTGGAAAACATCACACTGAGTGAAATAAGCCAGTCCCAAAGGGACAAATATCATATGTTCTCCCTGATTGGTGACAACTAACCAAGCACCAAAAAGGAAACCTGTTGAAGTGAAATGGACACTATGAGATACAGTGACTTGATCAGCCCTTGCCCTGACTGTTGATGAACAACTTAATACTTTAGCCCTTTTAGTATTTTTTTTTGTTGTTCTACTTAATACTATTGGTTGAACTCTGTAAATAATACACATTTATTCTTAAGTGTTGAAACTTAACTGAAAAGTGATCTCTGTTAAATATAAGAGTTGGAATAAGAGAGGGAAGAGATGTACAACTTGGGACAAGCTCAATCAGACTTGCCCCAAATGGTAGAGTTAGAAACGTGCTAGGGGATTCCAGTTCAATCCCATCAAGGTGGCATGTACCAATGCCATCTCACTAGTCCAGGTGATCAATTTCTGTTCACAATTGATCATAATGATAGAACTAAGAGTCAAAGGGTCACATAAACAAGACTATTGTCTGCAAATACCAACTGATAGAATAAAAAAGGGAGAGAATGATCCAACATGGGAAGCGTGGTATTCCAGACTCGTAGAATGGCAGATGTCCTAAACAGCACTCTGGCCTCAGAATCAGCCCTTAAGGCATTCGGATCTGGTGAAGAGCCCATGAGAGTATTTCAGGCATGGAAAGCCAAGACACTGTGGCAAAAAAAAACAAAACAAAACACCAAACACCTAAATGAAAGATCTCTGTGAGTGAGATCCCAGTGGAAAGAACAGGTCATCAAAGAAGGAGGTACCTTTCTCTGAAGGGAGGAGAGAACTTTCATTTTGACTATGACCTTGTCTAAATATGACCAGAGTTGGCAAACTCAAATGGCCTCCATAGCCTTGGCAACTCATGACAAGAGCCTAGGGTGATTACTGACTCCACAAACAAGAGTGTCAGTTTGTTAAGTCAACAACAGGAGTCACTGTGTACTTACTCCTCATGTAGGATCTCTGTCCTAAATATGCTGTACATTGTGATTTAGTGCTATAACTAGTACTCAAACAGTATTTTACACTTTGTGTTTCTGTGTGGGTGCAAACTGTTGAAATCTTTACTTAATATATACTAAATTGATCTTCTGTATATAAAGATAATTGAAAATGAATCTTGATGTGAATGGAAAGGTAGAGGGAGTGGGAGATGGGAGAGTTGTGTGTGGGAGGGAAGTTATGGGGGGGGGAAGCCATTGTAATCCATAAGCTGTACTTTGGAAATTTATATTCATTAAATAAAAATTTTAAAAAAATTTAAATTGGAGCTGAGAGGTGTGTGTTCAGCTCATGTTCAAGTTCCTGGTTCATCAGTGCTGCTGGTGACCTTTCTTTGCTTGGTCAGTGATGCTGTGTTCTTTAGGAAATTTTTATGAAGGCCAGGTGGGCTTCACTTGACCTAGGGGTTAGCATGTAAGCGGTAGTTACCTCTGACCACAGACCTGGAATTTCCCTCCCTGGACCTAGAGTTCCCCTAAACAAATTGCTCAGGGCAGTACCGGCCAACAAGGTTTATCTGTTGGAGAAGCAAATGACTTCTTGGGGCCAGTGATGAGAATCTTGCAGGGCCAGCTCTCTCAGTCTCTCAATTCAGTGAATTTATTTTGATAAAGGACAAGCAAGGATCTATTGTGCTAAGGAAGATAGAACAGAAGCTGGGTCCTGCCTTTATATTATAGGGGTTCAGTCTCATGTTTGAAGATCCCTGAATGATGAAAATAATTTGAAAACAATGAGTGTACCCCTTTGTTTAATTTATTTATTTGACAGATAGAGTTAGACAGTGAGAGAAAGGCCGCCATGGCCGGCGCTGCACCGATCTGAAGCCAGGAGTCAGGAGCTTCCTCCTGATATCCCATGTGGGTACGGGGGCCCAAGTACTTGGGCCATCTTCCACCGCCCCCCCCGGGCCACAGTAGAGAGCTAGACTGGAAGAGGAGCAACCCGGACTAGAACCCGGCACCCATATGGGATGCTGGTGCCGCAGGTGGAGGATTAACCAAGTGAGCCATGGCGCCGGCCCCAATGAGTGTACTCCTTACATTCCCCCATTGAATGTGAGCTGACAGAGGAAGGGCTACAAATGATTAAGGTTAAATTTATGGTGTTTGAAAAAAAGTCAGAAAAGAAGCTAAAAAGGAGAACAAATAATGAAGCAAAGGTGTGAACTGAAAGTAACTTACAGTGTCAGAATTTGTAAAGAGTCACGTTACTTAAATCCCATAGACAGAATACAGCTTGATTTGTAGAAGCTGTCAAGAGCTGATGGAGAGTAAACCCACAGCAGATGATGATGCATTGGCAGACTTCCAGGTAGTAGAAAAATGGTTGTTCTTGTCGTTGAATGATGCCATAAAGTACTTTATGCTTGACTAAAAAAGAGTAAACATCCTCAAAACCATGTTTCTAAATCATTATCCTTATGTTCATTTTCATTAAACTAGTTGTGCTTTACATAACACACTCTGTTCTAGGAAGCTTAATAATTGGTATTGATATATCTATACATGGAATTTACATTTTGATATAAATAGTTGTAATCATACTGAGTGACTTTGTCTCCCAATATATTAACAATAATGAAAACAGTGCCAGGCATGGTTCAAACCACTTTACATATATATATTTAAATATTTTAAATATTATTTTTGATTTATTTAAAAGGGAGAGAGGAGAGAGAGCGCGCACACTTCATTCACTGATTCACTTCTTAAATATCTGGAATGGCTGGGGTTGGGTCAGGGCTGGGCCAGGGCTGGAGTCGAGCCAGGAATGCAATCCAGGTCTTCCACATGGGCTGCAGGAATCCTATTACTTGAGTCATCACTACTGCCTCTCAGGGTCTACATTAGCAGAAAGTTGGAGTCAGGAGCCCAGGCTCCACATCAAATCCAGGCATTCATTCTGATGTGAGACACAGGCATCTTAACATTAGGTTAAACGCCTGCTCATCTATTTTGCATTTATTAACTATATCATCAGCAATCACTCAGTCAAGTGGGTACTGTTATTATTCCTATTTTAAGCAATTTATCCAAAGCCATATAGTTGTTAAATTTTAAGCTAGGATTTGAATCTAGGCTTTCTGAATCCAGACATAATATATAATGAATATTGTGATGGAAATAGATAGCAACAGATATCATGTGTGATTCCAAAATGCATGTATAAAATGTACCCAAGGGTGTGTGATGTGTTGAAGTCTGTATACATGAAAGATGTGTTCACATCAGTGAGACGAGAACTGTGTTTGGTTGAAGGTGTGACTGTTTCAGAAAGTATTCCTGGCATAATACCTGTGTTCTGAGTTAGGCTTTCCCATGGAGATTGAAGCTGGCTAGGAGTCTTTCCCTAGGTTTCTGTTTTATTAGTTTAGGTGTATTTTCTTCTTCTTCCTAGTTCTTCACTTTACTTGGTTTTCTCTGACTGGTACTTGGTACCCCTTCTGATGGTTTGTAACAACAGTTCTTTTAGGAGTTTGCACATATCTTCTATTCTGCTAAAAAAGGCTTGAACACTTTTTTAGTAGATATTTATGCTGATTAGATAGCAGGTCCTTTATTTTCATTTCATTTCATTTTATTTAAGAGGCAGAGAGAGAGAGAGAGAATATGAATATGAGTGAATGATACTCCTATCTGTTGATTCACTCTCCCAAATACTCACAATGGCTGGGACTAAGACTGCGAAATGGGAACTCAATCCGGGTCTCCCATGTGGATGCCAGGGACCCAGCTATTTGAGCCATTACCTGTTGCCTCTCAAGGTGCAGATCAGTAGGAAGCTGGAATTGGGAGTGGAGCTGGAACTTGAACCCAGGTGCTCTGGTATGGGATGCAGGTGTCCTAATCAGTGTCTCAACTGCCAGGCCACATGCACGTCTCCTTTTACATGTTTGATTAATAAATGATGTGCTAACTAGCAGCTCATTCTCAAAGACACTTTGAAGCACTGCTTTAGTTAAAAAATAAACAATGCTTATTTGGCATAGTGGATGATAAAAAATTCTGTTGCTTATATTTAAAGCTGTTAAATAACTACAGACTCAAAAATGCATGTAGTTCTCTTGATGAGTGCCCTCTTGTTTGTACTGAGGCAGGCAAGGTTTACAAAGCAGGAAGAGCCATATGATCGGCAGATGCCTGAGCAGCTGGAATGGGCCTAGGAATAATGCTGAACCCCAGGGAGCAGCCCAATATGATTTTTTTTTTTATATTCTGGAAGCAAAAACATACAATTTTTCTGGTTTACAATTTGTTTACTCTTCCTGTGCTCAGGATTGCCTGTTGCCTGCCATTGTGAATAGTTCCTGAAAATGTTAAAAAATAGCAATAACCCTTCCCCAGGGCTGTTTCTCGTGTCTGGATTTACGCACAATCTATCACATCCCTAATTCAAGAAGAAGCAACAAAGCAGTCGGCTGGACCATTTGTTAGGAAGACGGGCTGAAATGATCCTGTCCTAGTCTCACAACTCATAAGCACTCAGAGACCTGGATCTTCCAGTTTGGCTCTGCATTGCTGTGTCTCAACAAGTGTTCACCAGAAGGGCAAGGCCTATCTGATTTCTCCACAAGTGGGTGAATGTTAGCTGCTGCTGAAGATAGCACTGCAGTGTTCATTCTAACCATAGAGGAGCTAAATAACAGGAACATTGAAGCAGCTCTCTAGATGAGTCTGGGTCCTCTGTGGGAACAGATGATCTTGATTATTGAATGCATCCATTCTTCATTTTACTCAGCTCGTGACTATTTGGGTTTAGAGGATTGGGCGGGGTTGGGGGGGAACGAGACTGGAGAAAATAAAAAAGTCATTAGGATTTGAGAATCCAGTGATCCTGTCCTACTTTCTAGATAATAACATTTATTGAGTATTATGCTATGTGTTAAGCAGTGTGCAAAATGCTTTCCAAGACAGACTGAATTCTGGGGTGAGCATTGTGGTGCAGTAGGTTGAGTCACTGTTTGATACACCCACGTCCCATACTAGAGTGCTGGTTCAAATCCTGGCTACTCTGCTTCCAATCCAGTTTCCTGCTAATGTTCCTGAGAAGGTAGCAGATGATGGTCCAAGTACTTCATTCCCTGCCACCCACATAGGAGACCTGGATGAAATTTTGGGTTTCTGGTTTCCACCTGGCTTAGCCCCAGCTGTTGTAGGCATTTGGAAAGTGAACCCATGGATAGAAAATCTCTTTACTTCTCCCTCTTCCGTCTGTCACTCTACATTTCAAATTGGTAAATCTATTTTTGGGGTGGTTTTAAAAAGAACAGACATTGTGGCATAGTGGGTTAAGCCACCACTTGCAAAAACGGTATCCCTTCCACTTCCAAGCCAGCTCCCTGCTAATGTGCCTGAGAAAGCAACAGCAGATGGCTCAAGTACTTGAGAACCTGCACTCACATGGGAGACTTAGGTGAAGCTCCTGGCTCCTGGCTTCGTCCTGGTCCAGCACCAGCTATTGCAGGCATATGGGGACTAAACCAGAGGATGAAAGATCACTGTCTTTTTGTCTCTTCCTCTCTCTCTGTAACTCTGCCTTTCAAATACGTAAAATAAATTAAAAAATAAAAACAGTGAATCCTCACAGGAGTCCCACAAAGGAGGCATTTTAATACATTTTGAGGGACCTATTACAGTTGTCTATTCAGGGTGTAGGAGGAAATGAGTGTGAGAACTGGGATCTCAGCTCTGTTTGACCTGGAAACCATTAGCCACTGCTGCATGCTCTAGGGAGTTTAGAAAAAGCTTCAGTGTAATCTTTTTGGTCAAAACCAAAATTTCTTTTTTTTTAAACTTTTATTTAGAATATAAATTTCCAAGGTACAACTTATGGATTACAATGGCTTTCCTCCCATACTTTCCCTCTCCCCCCACAACCCTCCTCCCTTGCCCACTCCCTCCACCCTTTCGTTCACATCCAGATTCATTTTCAATTCTCTTTGTATACAGGAGATCAATTTAGCATGTGTTAAGTAAAGAATTCGTCCATTTGCCCTCATATAGTAACACAAAGTGAAATATACTATTTGAGTACTCGTTATAGCATTGAATCACATTGTACAGCACATTAAGGACAGAGATC
>JADBBT010004254.1:0-10454 GCA_015711505.1 Sylvilagus bachmani | reverse complement strand
AGGGCTATGGTTAGGATTAGATTTGGGTTGTGTCTAGGGTTGGGGTAGTGGTTGGGTTGGGTTTGGGTTTGTGCTTGTATGCAGAGTTAGGGTTTGGTTTGAGGTTGTGTTTGTGGTTAGGGTTAGGTCCAGTGCCAAGGCTAGTGTTAGGGTTAGCGTTAGGGTTAGGGTTAGTGCTAGGTCTATGGTTAGGGCTAGGGCTAGGGCTAGGGCTAGTGTTAGGGTTAGGGTTAGGGTTAGGGCTAATGCTAGGGTTAGGGTTAGTGTTAGGGTCATGGTTCATGTTGGGATTCGGGTTAGGTTTAGGGTTCGGGTTCGGATTCGGGTTAAGGTTCATGTTCGGGTTCGTGTTGGGGTTTGGAATAGGGTTAGCATTATGATTCGGGTTCGAGTTAGGGTTACGGAAAGTGCTAGGGTTAGCGTTACAGTTAGGGTTAGGGCTAGGGCTAGGGCTAGGTTTAGGGTTAGGGTTAGGGCTAGTGTTAGTGTTAGGGTTAGGTTTATGGGTAGGGTTAGGGTTAGGTTTAGGGTTAGGTTTAGCTTTAGTGCTAACTAAGTCTAAGGCTATGGTTATGTTTAGGTGTAGGATTAGGGTTAGGGTTAGGGTTAGGGATAGGGTTAGGGTTCGTGTTCGGGTTCGCGTTCAGGTTTGGGTTAGGGTTAGGGTTCGGGGTCGGATTAGGGTTATGTTTGGGGTGGGGGTTAGGGTTGGGGTGGGGTTGTGGTTGGGGTTAGAATTAGGGTTGGGGTTGGGTTTGGGGTTGGGTTAAGTTAGGGTTAGGGCTAGTGCTTGGGTTAGAGTTAGTGTTAGGGTTAGGGCTAGGGCTAGTGTTAGGGTTATGGTTAGGGTTAGGGATATGGCTAGGTTTAAGGTTATGGTTAGGTTTAAGGTTAGGGCTAGGGTTTGGTTTAGGGTTAGGGTTCGGGCTAGTGCCAGGGTCAGCGCTAGGGTAGGTTCAGGGTTATTCTTAGGGCTGGGGCTATAGCTAGGGTTAGAGTTAGGGCTAGGGCTTGGGATAGGGATAGGTTTAGTGTCCGGGTTCACGTTGGGGTTCGGTTTAGTGTTAAGGTTGTGGTTCGGGTTCGGTCTGGGTTAGGGTTCAGGTTCGGGTTAGGGTTAGGGTTAGGGTTGGGGTTGTGGTTGAGCTTTGGGTGTGTTTTGCTGTTGGAGGTAGTTAGGATTGGGGTTGTGGTTGGGGTTTGGGTTAGGGTTAGGGTTTGGGCTAGGTTTTGGGTTTGTTTTATGTTTAGGGCTTGGGGTGGGGCTAGGGTTAGGGTTAGGGTTAGGGCTAGGGTTAGGGTTAGTGTTAGGGTTAGGATTACGACAAGGGCAGGGCTAAGGCTAGGGCTAGAGTTGGGGTTATTCTTGGGGCTAGGTCTATGGCTAGGGTTAGGGTTAGGGTTAGGGTTAGGTTTAGGGCTAGTGCTAGGTATACTGTTAAGGTTAGTGTTAGGGTTAGGGCTAGGGTTAGGTTTAGGGTTAGGGCAAGGGCTAGGGTTCACGTTATGGGTGGGTTAGGGCTAGGGCAAGGGCTAGGGTTAGCATTAGGGATAGGGTTAGGGCTAAGGTTTGGGTTAGGGCTAGGGTTAGGTTTAGGGCTAGAGTTAGGGCTAGGGCTAGGGCTAGGGCTAGGGCTAGGATTAGATTTGGGTTATGGCTAGGGTTAGGGTTAGCTTTAGGGTTAGGGTTAGTGCTAGTGCTAGGGCTAATGTTAGGGTTTGTTTTAGGTTTAGGACTAGGGCTGGGGCTAGGGTTCGGGTTAGGGTTAGGGTTAGGCTTATGGTTAGGGTTAGGGTTAGGGTTAGGGTTAGGGCTAGGGTTAGGGTTAGGGTTAGGGCTAGGGTTAGGGCTAGGACTTTGGTTAGGATTAGATTTGGGTTAGGGCTAGGGCTAGCTTTCAGGTTACGTTTAGGGCTAGGGCCAGAGTTAGATTTAGGGTTAGGGTTAGGGTAAGGGTTAGGGTTAGGGTTAGGGTTAGGGTTAGTTTTAGGGTTAGCGTTAGGGTTAGGTCTCGTGCTATGTTTAGGGTTTGTTTTAGGTGTAGGGCTAGGGCTGTGGCTAGGGTTATGGTTAGGAATTGGGTTAGGGTTATGGTTAAGGCTAGGGCTAGGTTTAGGGCTGGGTCTAGTTCTAGGAATAGGTTTAGGGTTAGGGTTAGGATTAGGGTTAGTGTTAGGGCTAGGGTTAGGGTTAGGGCTACGGTTCGGGTTGGGGTTGTGGTTTGGTTTGGGTAGGGTTTTTGCTTGGAGGCAGAGTTAGGGCTGGGTTTGGGGTTGGGTTTGGGGTTAGGGTTAGGTCTAGTGCCAAGGCTAGTGTTAGGGTTAGCGTTAGGGTTAGGGTTAGGGCTAGGGCAAGGTCTAGGGTTAGCGTAGGGTTAGGGTTAGGGATAGGGCTAGGGTTAGGATAAGGGCTAGGGCTAGGGCTATGGTTAGCGTTAGGGTTAGGGTTAGGGTTAGGGCTAGGGCTAGGGTTAGGGTAAGGGCTAGGGCTAGGGCTATGGTTAGCGTTATGGTTAGGGTTAGGGCTAATGCTAGGGTTACCGTTAGTGTTAGGGTTAAGGTTCGGGTTGGGGTTAGGTTTAGGGTTCGGGTTTGGATTCGGGTTAAGGTTCGGTTTCGGGTTCGTGTTGGGGTTCGGGTTAGGGTTAGGGTTATGGTTCGGGTTTGGGTTCGGGTTCGGGTTCGTGTTCAGGTTAGGGTTATGTTTAGTGTTGGGGTTGTGGTTGAGGTTTGGGTCGTTTTTGCTGTTTGAAGTAGAGTTAGGGTTGGGGTTGGGGTTGGGGTTGGGTTAGGGTTTGGTTTAGTGTTAGGGTTAGGGTTAGGGCTAGGGCTAGGGTTTGGGTTTTTTTTTAGGTTTTGGGCTAGGGATGGGGCTAGGGTTAGTTTTAGGGTTAGGTTTAGGGCTACAGCTAGGGTTAGGGTTAGATTTAGGCTTCCGCCTATGGCAGGGCTAGGGCTAGGGCTAGAGTTAGGGTTATTCTTAGGGCTAGGGTTATGATTAGGTTTAGGGTTAGGGTTAGGTTTAGGGCTAGTGCTAGGTCTACTGTTAAGTTAGGGTTAGGGTTAGGGTTAGGGCTAGGGTTAGGTTTAGGGTTAGGGCAAGGGCTAGGGTTAGCATTAGAGATAGGGCTAGGGCTAGGGCAATGGCTAGGGTTAGCATTAGAGCTAGGGCTAGGGCTAGGGCTAGGGCTAGGGTTAGGTTTAGGTTTAGTGTTAGGGTGAGGGTTAGGGCTAGGGCTTGGTTAGGGTTAGTGCTAGGGCTAGGGTAAGGTCTAGGGCTAGGGTTTGGTTTTTTTTAGGTTTTGGGCTAGGGATGGGGCTAGGGTCAGTTTTAGGGTTAGGTTTAGGGCTACGGCTAGGGTTAGGGTTAGATTTAGGCTTCCGCCTATGGCAGGCCTAGGGCTAGGGCTAGAGTTAGGGTTATTCTTAGGGCTAGGGTTACGGTTAGGTTTAGGTTTAGGGTTAGGTTTAGGGCTAGTGCTAGGTCTACTGTTAAGTTTGGGTTAGGGCTACGGCTAGGGCTAGGGCTAGGGCTAGGGTTAGGATTAGATTTGGGTTATGGCTAGGGTTAGTGTTAGCTTTAGGGTTAGGGTTAGTGCTAGTGCTAGGGCTATGGTTAGGGTTTGTTTTAGGTTTAGGGCTAGGGCTGGGGCTAGGGTTCGGGTTAGGGATAGGGTTAGGCTTATGGTTAGTGTTAGTGTTAGGGTTAGGGTTAGGGCTAGTGTTAGGGTTAGGGTTAGTGCTAGGGTTAGGGCTAGGGTTAGGGCTAGGACTTTGGTTAGGATTAGATTTGGGTTAGGGCTAGGGCTAGGGCTAGCTTTCAGGTTAGGTTTAGGGCTAGGGCCAGAGTTAGATTTAGGGTTAGGGTTAGGGTTAGGGTTAGGGTTAGGGTTAGGGTTAGGGTTAGGTTTAGGTTTAGGGTTAGCGTTAGGGTTAGGTCTCGTGCTATGTTTAGGGTTTGTTTTAGGTGTATGGCTAGGGCTGTGGCTAGGGTTATGGTTAGGAATTGGGTTAAGTTTATGGTTAAGGCTAGGGCTAGGTTTAGGGCTGGGTCTAGTTCTAGGAATAGGTTTAGTGTTAGGGTTAGGATTAGGGTTAGTATTAGTGCTAGGGTTAGGGTTAGGGCTACGGTTCTGGTTGGGGTTGTTTTTTGGTTTGGGTTGGGTTTTTGCTTGGAGGCAGAGTTAGGGCTGGGTTTGGGGTTGGGTTTGGGGTTAGGGTTAGGTCTAGTGCCAAGGCTAGTGTTAGGGTTAGCGTTAGGGTTAGGGTTAGGGCTAGGGCAAGGTCTAGGGTTAGCGTTAGGGTTATGGTTAGGGCTAGGGCTAGGGTTAGGGTAAGTGCTAGGGTTAGGGTTAGGGTTAGGGTAAGGGCTAGGGCTAGGGCTATGGTTAGCGTTATGGTTAGTGTTAGTGCTAATGCTAGTGTTACCGTTAGTGTTAGGGTTAAGTTTCGGGTTGGGGTTAGGGTTAGGGTTCGGGTTTGGATTCGGGTTAAGGTTAGTGTTCGGGTTCGGGTTGGGGTTCGGCTTAGGGTTAGGGTTATGGTTCGTGTTCAGGTTCGGGTTAGGGTTCGTGTTCAGGTTAGGGTTATGGTTTGTGTTGGGGTTTTGGTTGAGGTTTGGGTCGGTTTTGCTGTTGGAAGTAGATTTAGGGTTGGGGTTTGGGTTGGGGTTGGGTTAGGGTTTGGTTTAGTGTTAGGGTTAGGGTTAGGGCTAGGGCTAGGGTTTGGGTTTTTTTAGGTTTTGGGCTAGGGATGGGGCTAGGGTTAGTTTTAGGGTTAGGTTTAGGGCTAGGGCTAGGGTTAGGGTTAGATTTAGGCTTACGCCTATGGCAGGGCTAGGGCCCTAGTTAGGGTTATTCTTAGGGCTAGGGTTATGGTTAGGTTTAGGGTTAGGGTTAGGTTTAGGGCTAGTGCTAGGTCTACGGTTAGTTAGGGTTAGGGTTAGGGCTAGGGTTAGGTTTAGGGTTAGGGCAAGGGCTAGGTTTAGCATTAGAGCTAGGGCTAGGGCTAGGGCTAGGGTTAGGGTTAGGTTTAGTGTTAGGGTGAGGGTTAGGGCTAGGGCTAGGCTTAGGGTTAGTGCTAGGGCTAGGGTAAGGGCTAGGGCAAGGGCTAGGATTAGCATTAGAGCTAGGGCTAGGGCTAGGGCTAGGGTTAGGGTTAGGTTTAGTGTTAGGGTGAGGGTTAGGGCTAGGGCTAGGGTTAGGGTTAGTGCTAGGGCTAGGGTAAGGGCTAGGGCTAGGGTTAGGTTAAGGGTTTTGGCTATGGATAGGGTTAGGTTTAGGATTAGGGTTAGTGTTAGGGCTAGGGTTAGGGTTAGGGCGAGGGTTAGGGTTATTGTTAGGGCTAGGGTTAGCTTTAGGTCTAGGGTTGTGTTAATTGTTAGGTGTATGACTAAGTCTATGGCTATGGTTAATGTTAGGTGTAGTATAGGGTTAGGTTTAGGTTTAGGGTTATGATTAGGGTTTGGGTTCGCGATAGGATTATGGTTTGTGTTCGGGTTCGGGTTCAGGTTAGGGGTAGGATTTGGGTTTGGGTTAGTTTTCAAGTTACGGTTAGGGTTAGTTTTCGGGTTTGGGTCGGGTTCTGGTTAGGGTTAGGGTTGGGGTTGTGGCTGGGATTGGGTTGGGTTTGGGGTTGGAGGTAGAGTTAGGGTTGGGGTTGGGTTGGGTTTGGTTTAGGGTTAGGGTTAGGTTAGGTGTTATGTCTAGTGCTAGGGCTAGTGTTAGGGTATGGGTTAGGGTTAGGATTAGGGCTAGGGCTTCGGTTAGGGCTAGGGATAGAGCTAGGGTTAGGGTTAGAGTTATGGTTAGTGCTAGGACTAGGGCTAGGTCTAGGGCTAGGGTTAGGGTTAGTGTTAGGGCTAGGGCTAGGGTTAGGTTTAGGGTTAGGGCTATGGCTAGGGTTAGGTGTAGGTGTAGGGTTAAGGATAGGGCTAGGTTTGGTTAGGGTTACGGTTTAGGTTATGGCTAGGGTTATGGCTAGGTATAGGGCTAGGGTTAGGTTTAGGTTTAGGGTTATGGCTAGGGCTAGGGTTAGGGTTAGGGTTAGTGTTACGGTTAGTGTTACGGTAGGTTCAGGTTTAGGGCTAGGGTTAGGGTTAGGGTTAGGTTTAGGGTTAGGGCTAGGGCCAGGGTCAGCGCTAGGGTAGGTTTAGGGTTATTATTAGGGCTAGGTCTATGGCTAGGGTTAGAGTAGGGCTAGGGCTAGGGCTAGGGCTAGGTTTAGGGTTAGGGTTAGGGTAGAGTTACGGCTAGAGCTAGTGTAGGGTTAGGGTTAGGGCTAGGGTTAGGGTTATGTCTATGGTTTGGGTTAGGTTTAGGGTTAGGGCTAGGGATAGGGTATAGGGTTAGGGCTAGGGCTAGGGCTAGGACTAGGTTTAGGGTTAGGGTAGGGTTAGGGTTAGGGTTAGGGTTTGGATTGGGGTTATGGTTAGGGTTAGGGTTCTCGTTCAGATTTGGGTTAAGATTAGTGTTCGGGTTCGGGTTGGGGTTCGGGTTAGGGTTAGGTTTATTTTTCGGTTTCGTGTTCGGGTTAGGGTTCGGATTCAGGTTATGTTTAGGGCTATGGTCAGGGCTAGGTTTAGGGTTAGCTTTAGGGTTAGGGTTAGGGTTAGGGCTAGGGTTAGGGTTTTGGTAGGGCTAGGGCAAGAGCTAGGTCTAGGGTTAGGGTTAGGGTTAGGGTTAGGGCTAGGGTTAGCGTTAGGGTTAGGTTTAGGATTGGGGTTAGTGTTAGGGCTAGGGTTAGGGTTAGGGCTAGGGTTAGGGTTGGGGTTGTGGTTGGGGTTGAGTTTGGGGTTGGGTTGGGTTTGTGGTTGGAGGCAGAGTTAGGGTTGTGTTTGGGGTTAGGTTTATTGTTAGGTCTAGTGCCAAGACTAGTGTTTGGGTTAGCTTAGGGTTAGGTTTAGGGCTATGGCAAGGGCTAGGGTTACCGTTAGGGTTAGGGTTACGGTTAGGGCTAGGGCTAGGATTAGGGTTAGGGCTATGGCTAGGGTTAGCATTATGGTTAGTTTTAGGCCTAAGGCTATGGTTAGGTTTAGGGTTAGGGCTAGGGTTAGGGTTAGGGTTAGGGTTAGGGTTACGGTTAATGTTCTGGTTTGGGTTAGGTTACGATTATGGTTCGGGATCGGATTCTGGGTAAGGTTTTGGTTCCGGTTCTGGTTGGGGTTCGGGTTAGGGTTAGGATTATGATTCGGGTTTGGGTTTAGGTTCGGGTTAGGGCAAGGGCTAGTTTTAGCGTTATGGTTAGGGTTAGGGCGAGGTCAAGTGCTAGGGTTAGCTTTAGGGTAGGGTTAGGGCTAGGGCTAGGGCTACGGTTAGGGTTAGTGTTAGGATTAGGTCTAGTGTTAGGGTCAGGTCTAGGGTTAGTGTTAGCTTTAGGGTTAGGTTTAGGGCTAGGGCCAGGGCTAGGGTTAGTGCTAGGTTTATGGTTAGGGTTAGGGTTAGGGCTAGGGTTAGGGTTTGTTTAAGGTTTAGGGCTAGGGCTGGGGCTAGGGTCAGGATTAGCGATAGGGTTAGGCTTATTTTTCGGGCTAGGGCTAGGGCTCAGGCTAGTGTTAAGTTTAGCTTTAGGGTTAGGTTTAGGGCTATGTAAAGGGCTAGGGTTAGGGCTAGTGTTAGGGTTAGGGTTAGGGTTAGGGCTAGGGTTAGGGCTAGTGTTAGGGTTAGGGTTAGGGTTAGGGCTAGGGTTAGGGTTAGGGCTAGAGTTAGGGCTAGGGCTAGGGCTAGGGTTATGGTTAGCTTTAGGGTTAGGTTTATGGCTAGGGAAAGGGTTAGGCTTAGGTCTAGTGTTAGGGTTAGGGTTAGGGTTAGGGCTAGGTTTAGGGTTAGGGTTAAGGTTAGGTCTAGGGCTAGGGCTAGGGCTAAGGCTAGGGCTAGGGCTAGGTTTAGGATTAGATTTGGGTTAGGGCTAGGGTTAGGGTTAGCTTTAGGGTTGGGTTTAGGGCTAGGGCCAGGGCTAGGGTTAGGATTAGGGTTAGGTTTAGGGCTAGGACTAGGGCTAGGGCTAGGGTTAGGTTTTGTTTTAGGTTTAGGGCTAGGGCTGGGGCTAGGGTTAGGGTTAGGGTTAGGATTATGGTTAGGGCTAGAACAAGGGCTAGGGCTAGGTCTAGTGCTAGAATTAGGGTTAGGGTTAGGGTTAGGGTTAGTGTTAGGGTTAGGGTTAGGTTTAGGGATAGGGTTAGGTTTGTGGTTGTTTTTGTGGTTGGGTTGGGTTTGTGCTTGGAGGCAGAGTTAGTGTTGGGTTTGGGGTTGGGTTTGGGGTTAGGGTTAGGGCTAGGTTTAGGGTTAGGTCTAGTTCCAAGGCTAGTGTTCGGGTTAGCATTAGGGTTAGGGTTAGTTCTAGGGCAAGGGCTAGGGTTAGCGATAGGGTTAGTGTTAGGGCTAGGTTTAGGGTTAGGGTTAGGGTTAGGGCTAGGGCTAGGGTTAGGTTTAGGTTTGGGGCTATGGCTAGTATTAGGTGTAGGGGTAAGGTTAGGGCTAGGGCTCGGGTTGGTTAGGGTTACGGTTTAGGTTATGGCTAGGGCTATGTCTAGGGATAGGGCTAGGGTTAGGGTTAGGGTTAGGTTTAGGGTTATGGCTAGGGCTAGGGTTAGGGTTAGTGTTAGGGTTAGTGTTAGGGTTAGAGTTAGGGTTAGGGTTACGGTAGATTTATGTTTAGGGGTAGGGTTAGGGTTAGGGTTAGGGTTAGGGCTAGGGCCAGGGTCAGCGCTAGGGTAGGTTTAGGGGTATTATTAGGGCCAGGCCTATGGCTAGGTTTAGAGTAGGGCTAGGGCTAGGGCTAGGGCTAGGGCTAGGGCTAGGTTTAGGGTTAGGGTTAGGGTAGGGTTAGGGGTAGAGCTAGAGTAGGGTTAGGGTTAGGGCTAGGGTTAGGGCTATGGCTAGGGCTTGGGTTAGGGTTAGGGTTAGGGCTAGGGCTAGGGCTAGGAATAGGTTTAGGGTTAGGGTAGGGTTAGGGTTAGATTTAGGGTTTGGATTGGCGTTATGGTTAGGGTTGGGCTTCGCGTTCGGATTCGGGTTAAGATTAGTGTTCGGGTTCGGGTTGGGGTTCGGGTTAGGGTTAGATTTATTTTTCGGGTTCTGGTTCGCGTTAGGGTTTGGGTTCAGGTTATGTTTAGGGCTATGGTCAGGGCTAGGTTTAGGTTTAGCTTTAGGGTTAGGGTTAGGGTTAGGTTTAGAGCTAGGGTTAGGCTTTGGTAGCGCTAGGGCAAGAGCTAGGTCTAGGATTAGGGTTAGGGTTAGGTTTAGGGCTAGGGTTAGGGTTAGGGTTAGGTTTAGGATTGGGGTTAGTGTTAGGGCTAGGGTTAGGGTTAGGGCTAGGGTTAGGGTTGGGGTTGTGGTTGGGGTTGGGTTGGGTTTGTGGTTGGAGGCAGAGTTAGGGTTTTGTTTGGGGTTGGGTTTGGGGTTAGGGTTAGGGTTAGGTTTAGGGTTAGGTCTAGTGCCAAGGCTAGTGTTTGGGTTAGCTTAGGGTTAGGGTTACGGCTATGGCAAGGGCTAGGGCTAGCATTAGGGTTAGGGTTACTGTTAGGGCTAGGGCTAGGGCTAGGGTTTGGGTTAGGGTTAGGGCTAAGGCTAGGGCTAGGACTAGGTTTAGCATTATGGTTAGTGTTAGGCCTAAGGCTATGGTTAGGGTTAGGGTTAGGGCTAGGGCTAGGGTTAGGGTTAGGGTTACGGTTAATGTTCTGGTTAGGGTTAGGTTAGGATTATGGTTCGGGATCGGATTCGGGGTAAGGTTTTGGTTCGGGTTCTGGTTGGGGTTCGGGTTAGGGTTATGATTCGGGTTGGGTTCGGGTTCGGGTTAGGGCAAGGGCTAGTTTTAGCGTTATGGTTAGGGTTAGGGCGAGGGCAAGTGCTAGGGTTAGCTTTAGGGTTAGTGTTAGGGCTAGGGCTAGGGCTACGGTTAGGGTTAGTGTTAGGGTTAGGTCTAGTGTTAGGGTCAGGGCTAGGGTTAGGGTTAGGTTTAGGGCTAGGGCTAGGGCTAGGTCTAGGGCTAGGTTTAGTGTTAGCTTTAGGGTTAGGTTTAGGGCTAGGGCCAAGGCTAGTGTTAGGATTAGGGATAGTTTTAGGGCTAGGACTAGGGCTAGGGCTAGGGTTAGGGTTTGTTTTAGGTTTAGGGCTAGGGCTGGGGCTGGGGCTAGGGTTAGGGTTAGGATTATCTTTAGGGCTAGGGCAAGGGCTAGGGTAGGTCTAGGGCTAGAATTAGGGTTAGGGTTAGGGTTAGTGTTAGGGTTAGGCTTGGGGTTAGGGCTAGGGCTAGGGTTAGGGTTTGGTTAGGGTTAGGGCTAGGGTTAGGGCTAGGGCTAGGGCTAGGGCTAGGGCTAGTGTTAGGCTTATGGTTATTGCTAGGGCTAGGGCTAGGTCTAGGGCTAGGTTTAGGGTTAGGGTTTGGAATTAGGGTTAGGGTTAGGTTTAGGGTTAGGGTTAGTGTTAGGGCTAGGGTTAGGGTTAGGGCTAGGGTTA
>JADBBT010004253.1:0-10455 GCA_015711505.1 Sylvilagus bachmani | reverse complement strand
AATGGAAGGGGAGAGGGAGTGGGAAAGGGAAGGGTAGCGGGAGGGAGGGAAGTTGTGTGGGGGGGGAGCCATTGTAATCCATTAGCTGTACTTTGGAAATTTATATTCTTTAAATAAAAGCTTTAAAAAAAAAAAAGAATTTCTAGAAGGCCAACCAGAAGTAAACCCATATCATCATAACTAATCTTGCAATGCACAGACAACATTGTACACCAACACACATAAAGAAATTCCAGGGAACCATGACATAATCTAAGGAGCAAACTAAGGGGCCAGAAACAAATCATTTAGGGATTGAAATTTCCAAATCCTTGGATGAAGATTTCAAAATGGCTATTTTAGAGAAACTCAGTTAAATTCAAGAGAATAAAGAGTAGTGATTCAATATTCTAACAGTTTTGATAAAGTGATGGAAATAATTTAACAAATTAAATCAAAAGTCTTTCAATAGGGTTCTCTAGCTTGTTACACTGCAGTATCTGCTTTGCAACTTAAATGATTCCATTGTCTTTGGATCTGTATGGTAAAATTATTTATTTAGCATTTTCTAGTCATCTCCCAAATTTGGTATTTTCTGTTCATCTCCATATACTTTCTCAGGTTTCAATAAATAATAAATGAATCTTCACTAGAAGTGAAGATATTGTGCTCTTGTCATAACATGTTTGGAATGTAAACAACAGAATTATACAGATGTTGACTTCACTGAACTTTTTACCTATGGTTGATCCTTCAGTTTTCATCTCATTCAAATGTTTGCTTCCTCTCACTGTCATGTTGTGTAAGCATCTCATAGCAAAGGTTTAAAAATGCATAAAAGTACTGGATAGGAAGATTTGATTACTTTGAGAATCCCATCTAGATAGTGAATAACATTCCTTACTCATTACCAGTGAGTTGGTAAATAGAGATGATTTATACTTGCGTGGAAGGAAAGGCTAGCTGAACTGTATTTTACAGGCCTCCCTATCCCATACACAAAATGACTTAGTGTTACTGCAGCAAGCAAGCAAGCAAACAAACAAACAAGCAAAATCCTGTTTTGTTGTTACAAATTGAACAGCCAACATATTTTGATAAAACAACACCATTCAAGTGTCGTGGAAATACTGAATGTTGAATACGTTTAAATCACTAAATAATTCGCTAAAATACATCTGGCAAACTAATGCTCAAGTGAATTTCAAACTATCTCTGACCAAAGAACATTTGTTCTTTTTCATCTTTTACAACTTGTATCCATGTGATGCTTTATTGTTAAAGTGAACCATGTCAGTTTAAATATGAAACATTACCTAGTGTTATTCCTTTTAAGAAAATGAAAATGACTTAGAAAATTTTTCTGTGTTCATAGCTTTTGGTAATCAAATTTATATCAAGCCATTAAGTGCCAGTTAGAATTCAAACCACTAGCAACTGTCTTCATAGTAACAAATACTCATACCTGTGTTCTAAGATAACAGTAATAATTTGGAAACGTACACCTGCAAGGTCATTGCATAACAAATATTTAAGTAGATATATTCAATGGAAATATTGTAATCTGAAATTGCTATATAACAAGTTAGGTGATTATTATTATGAAAATTATTAAGGTAGTTGTGGCAGAAACCTTTAAATAGAATGATAAAAAAAGAAAAAAAAGATCTCTGGCATGTTAGATGTCTTAAAATTTCCCTATGATAAAAATAGCTGACAAAAAACCCATGGGAAATAGCAGATATATGATCAGTCATGACATTGTTCATAATTGTAAAATATTCTCAATATTACAAGCCACATGGCACAGAGCAAAAAACATAGTCTCATTTTCAGTTCAATAAGGCTTCTTTAGGCTTGGGTTTGAATTCATAGAACAATTTGAGAGTATTCTTGACTTAATTTCTAATATAGCAAGGGGATTCTCTTCATCAAATTGCCAATATCCATCGGGGAGGGCAATTGGCTAGGATATTGTCTACAGAATGTGTTTGAAAATCAAATTCAATAATAACATTTATTTCCCTGAGGTATTTAGGTTATACTGCCATCAGTGATACACAACTTGGGATAAAGATTGAAGAAATAGTTGGATGATAGATATACAGGTGATAGTGATAATGATAGATACAAGCTAGCTAGCTAGGAGATAGAACTTACTATCCAAGGATTAGTTGGTTACACAATTCCTTACAATAATCTCAGGATAGACTTTAGACCTAATGATGACGGGAATATAAGTTCATCAATATTCTTATGATTCTACCTTTGTTATAATGGCTAGCCTTACTGGCTGACTTGTTTGTGATTTGAGATCATCTCACTACATTCCTTGTGCTCTCTTTGATCTGATTAGTGTTCAAAATGTGGAATTTAGTCTAGTAATTTCTACACTAATCCCCTGAGTATTTAGCAGATTTCCTAGGCTGTCTGGGGAAGTCATAAGGTATTTACATTGTAACAGAGGAAACAACCAAAATGGCACATTTAAACATTCTACTTCTTAAAATTTTGGCCACCCCGCATTCAGTTAGGATAAGGTAGGTTTTTCTTTTCTTTTTTTTTTTTTAAATTTGCCTTTCCTCTGATTTTCTTTCTTTTGTTTTTTTTTTTAAAGATTTATTTTATTTATTTGAAAGACAGAGTTACAGAGAGAAGTAGAGACAGAGAGAGAAGTCTTTCATCCGCTGGTTCACTCCCCAGATGGCTGCGATGGCCAGAGCTGTGCCAATCTGATGCCAGGAGCCAGGAGCTTCTCCAGGTCTCCCACTCAGGCGCAGGGGCCCAAGGACACAGGCCATCCCACACCGACCCCCCCCCCCCCAACCCAGGTCACAGCAGAGAGCCAGATTGGAAGAGGAGCAGCCAGGACTAGAACCAGCGCCCACAGGGGATGCCAGCGCTTCAGGCCAGCGCTTTAACCCACTGTGCCACAGCACTGGCCCCTCATAAAGTAGGTTTTTCACTGACTTTATTTTCAAGTCAGTGAAGTGATAAACAGAGATGTTTGAATTCTTCTCTACTAAATACTTTAACCCCATTGCCCCATCCTCCCATTCCCCAGTGGGATGGAGCTGGAAAGACCTCAGATATTCCCTATACAAACACCATTTTAAGCAATTAGTAGAGGCTGCAACACTTAGTTTCCTGGAAAGGACGTAATGATGTTCTTTACAGTTATTTCATATGGACTCTTGCTTTGACATATAATGTTTTTAGTTTGCATGTGCTGTTTCAAGGGTCCAACCTTTTCATAAACCATTTGTGAGTATGTGTTTATGTGTGTTTGTATTTAGAAATTACAATCAATTTAATTAAAGCAACATAAATAACTCATGCAGATAAGATTAAATACCTTTTCCCTTCCTTGTTTTCCTGCAAAACCAAGAAATGCTTTTGCTTTTTTTCTATATCCTTTAATGATTAGACAGCTAGAAATTATTCTGCTCTATTGTGTTTTTCAACCTTATGTTTGCATTTATTTATTACTTCTTCAATTTTCTCTTTATTCCAGGTATTTTTGCTTTAAATATCATTAATTATTTTCCCATTTTGTCATATATTTTTTCTTTTTCTATCTAACTTAAGGTAAACGCTCACTTATTTTCATTCACTTTTTCTTAATTATTAGGAGAAGCATTCAATCCCATCAATTTTAATAGAGGATATATTCATGTATGATTTCTAAATATTATATAATTAGAATTTTCACGAACTTCTTGTAATAATGTATTTTCTAAACTATTTTACTTGAAAGAAGTTTTATTATCTATTATTTGTGTCTTTTTTATTTCTACTTAATTTCATAGTGATCAGGTAGCATCACTTATGCAATTTATGAATTTAAAAATTTATTGGAATGAGGAAATCTGCTGGTTTAATATTGTTCAGCTTTTATAAGTGATCCACGAGTACTTGGGAAAGATCCTATATTTTCTATATCTTTGACTGATAGTATGCTGAACAGCTATTAAATTAACCATATTATCTTAATATCCTTGTCTTCTGTAATTTTAAATGTTTCCTACTTACTTTGAAAAATGATGGAGATAGATATGTTAGTCTTCCACTACAGTGAGTTTTTTGGTGAATTTCTCCATATATTTTTTATCTAATTTTTATTTTATGTATTTCAACATCATCATATTCAAGTACATAAAGATTCATGAATTATCTTTTCATTAGCATCTCTGTTCATTTGAGACTTTTATCCTTAAATTCTAATTTTTCTTATCATAATAATGTGACTCTTACTCTTTTGGGAACTTGTGAGAAAAAGATGGTGAGAAAAAAAGATGGTGAGAAACTTATCAGCCTACCTTGATTGAAATAAGTACAAGAAAGGTTTATTTACATTGAAATGCTATTATTTACACTGCATTTAGGCAGAGTCCCTGGCATCCAAGACCTTCAGGAATGCGGAGACATAGAAGTTTCTTACCAGTCTGAGTGAACCCACAGACAAAGCTGGAGTGTTTGGATACCAATATACTCACGCTTCTGTCAAACTGTGGAGGAGATAGTTATCAGCATATTAGTAGGGTTATCCAGAGAAACAGAACCAATAGTAGGTAGAGATGATAGATAACAGATGATTAGGAATTGGCTTATATGACTGTAGAGTTTGGCAAGTCTCAAGATCTGCAGGGTGAGTTAGCAAACCTAAGACCCCGGCAGAGCTGATGGTGGAGATCAAGTCCAAGTTTGAATGCCTAGAACAAGAGAGTCGATGGTATAGGTCCTGTTCCGAAGGGAGGGGGAAAAAGTTAACATCCCAGTCATAAGGCAGTCAGGCAGGAAGAGTTCTCTCTTACTGAGGAATGAGTCATATTTATTTTTCTATTCAGGCCCACAGCCAAGGCTGAGGCCTACTCACCCTAGGAAGGACCATCTGCTTTACTCAATCTACTGTTTTAGATGTTAATTTCATCTAGAAACATCCTCACAGACATGCTCTGAATTGTTTGACCAATTGTCTGTGTCCCCCATGCTCCAGTCAAGCTGATATGTAAAATTAACCTTACAACAGTTATGAAAAGGGGACAGTAAGTTCTAAAAACAAAAACAAAAGTGTCTGGTTTCCAGGGAATGGTGGTATATGTGGAGTGGAGGAGCATGATGATACCTAGAAATGTAGTTGTCAGTTTAACAAAAAAGGTAGCAATGTAACCAAAATACAAAATACTTAACCTTAAACCATAAAAACTGAAACATATCAATAAAGATGACAGTAGTGACTGCTCTTGAAAGGGAGTGTTTATCACAGCTTGGGGACTCAAAGTATAGTGTGTGGTTCACCATTCTGAGATTGTTTTAAGAACAGCCATTTTCTAACAGGCAAGGAGAACCTCTCCTCACTGATGTAGAGACTAAAAGTTATAGGGGTGTGTCTAGAAAATGTCAGAAGATACTACCCATTTTCCTGGGGACAAGTGATGACAGAGTCATAGGTTTACTAGATAATAGGAGCTGAGATGAAAAACAGATCAGCTTTGGTAAGGCAAGAACCCTCTCATTCATTGTCCAAATTCTGAGTCCTACAGAAAGTATTGGGGTGCAGGGTAGAGGTGGGGGCAATATTTCTGAAGCTGGTAAGCTTTACTCTTCTAATTATGCGAAAAATGTAGAATTTGGTAGAAAACTATGGGTATGAGACTCATAAAATTGGTAAGAGTTGGGTTGGTAAGCGGTTTGTTGGATAAAAAAGGTTCAGAGAGTACTGTGTATATTTGGTGAAAATCTTGTGTGGTAGATTCAAAGATAAATATTTCCATCACTTTACTAGGATGGAGTCTTAATTTCAGCTGTAAGAAAGGAAGGAGCATTGCACATTAAGTAATGGGGGTGGTACAAAATGGAAAGGAGAGGTTATAGAGTTTCTGGTACCCACTTAATCCTCCCATCATTTTTTTCACGGTTTCAGTACAGAGGAGTAAAACATCTAGCACAGTATTGTTTTGGCCCTTTCAGAATTTTCCCCACCCTCTCTCCCTTCCTCCCTTTCTCCCTTCTCTCACTTCTTTTTTTTTTTTTTTTTTTTTTTTTTTGTATGTTAGCTCAGGGAAGAGAAGTTCTTTAAAGAGTTCAAAACATACTATCCAAAGTATAGTGCTTCTCGCAAAATAGTAATTCAAAATTACAAGTTTTCTTGCGCTGCAATCCCTCATCTTCCTTTACTTCTCATCTAGCAGTGCCTCCCCTTGGGTTTGCTGCCTCTTCATTCCCTGGCTGATGAGGAAAGAGATTGCGCCAAGGTATGATATATCTGAACTGGAACACAATTTCCTGTGGCGAGCTCTCTGCATGTCTAGATTTTTCTCTGACTAACCATCTTCTCATATCTGTGTTTTAAAGATTAGTTTCTTGAAGGAATTTATGTCAATTTCCTCTCTTCCCTAGTAATCAACAGTTTATTTGTTCATTTGTTCAGCACACATTTATAGAGTAAGTACTCAGTGACATATATTGCTCTAGATGCTGAGAACATAAAGGTGAATAAATTGGATTCCTGCCAGTGGGGCTCTTGGTCTTATGAAAGTTGAAATAAATTCCTTTCAAATGTTGCCTTTGGAAGCCAGGGTTTATTTTTCACAATTGGCTTCACCAAAACCTTAGTTTTTTAGCTTGGTTTGAAAGTTTCTTTCCCAATAAAACCATATATAATCCTGAAAATGTGCTTGAAAGGTTGAGAACAAGTTTTCTTTTCCAAAATATGGCCATGAACATTTATTCAACTAGAAGGAAAGAATAATTCAAAATCTGAATGTTAGAGGCCCAGAGTTTTAATTAATTACAACACAAAATATCTTGTTCCTAGTTTTATCTTTATAAAACCTTTTGGTACTTTTGTTTCTAAAATATTAACAGATTTAATTATGAACTTAATTGGCACTTTAAAAATTTGGCTTTCACATATTAGACATTTACTCTGGATCTGTGAATTTAAGGAAATACAGTGGTATGGGTTAAATGAATTCCTAAACTACTCTTAATTTGAAACAAACACATGCATAATATAACAATACTCTTAATAATAATAGTTATCACATTTGTACTATATGTTAAATACCAGTCCTGATGTGCATTATCCAATCTATCACAATAAGCCTGCAAAACATTCAAGTTTTGAAGATTAAAGTATCTTGAAGGAAAATTGTTCAACTGTTGTTATGTTTCAGTGAGAAATCATTGAATTCTACTCTCTTCTATAATAATAAGCATATTATTGATGCTGCTATACTATACTAATGGGAATAGCCACTCTGGTGAGTCAGAGGGAGAAATGTATTTTGATAATAAACAGAACTTTTTTTAACTACATGGTGAATGAAATAGCTACTGATGAATCTATGGAGTCATCAGCCTTGTAATATCCAAGTGGAGAAAAAATGTTCAATAGAGTAATATGTGTGAGATTTTTTTTTCAGTGAATTAAATAAGATCTAGCAACTGTTCTAAATCTGAACATTTGAAAACATCTTCAATAACTGTAATGTGATATTAAATCCCTATGATTTCAGTTGTTAACAAAATCATAGCAACTCATAATACAGTTGGTCTCCATTCATTATAGAAGGAAAGGCTGCATCCAGTTAAAGGCCATTGAAGAAAAACATGAAATTCTTCCCAGTGAGCTTCAAAGACATCCAGTGACAAACCTCTGCTTTATAAAAGCCATCACATTAAGGTTATGTCTGGGAGGAACTAGGAAAGAAGGCAACTTTGGAATCCAAGAAGGGTGATCGAAAGGCCTGTGTGAACTACCTCCAGAGAAGACACAGACACACAGGAGCTTGATGACATTGAATGTATCCAATTACAGGGTAACTTTTTCCAAAGCTACATAGAAACGTTTTCCTATTTAGGGGCCACTGTTTCTGAGGTATTCGTAGAACTCAGGTATTCTAACATGTTCTTCTTCTTCGAGCACTATATTACAGTGTACTTCAATAACTTGTATATGTAGTTAATGATTCATACTACAAATATGACTTGAAAATAATGAATCAAATATATTTTATGTCAATTGTAAACATTTATATTAATTTTTGTAAATTATATAAATTAGGCATCAATTTTTAGAAAGTTTGAAGTTAAAGACTTTTTAAAATTTAGACTTCACATCTACATTATTTGTGGGAGTAGAACACATCACAAATAATTTAGCATTTCTCATACTTTGTCTTGTAAGTTCTTAGTCATGTATTTAACATGATGAATATCAGTGTTACTGATAAAACTTATATTTGCAGCAGTTCATTTTTGTTCTAGACACATAATTTCTGCTATGCTTGATAATTAATCTTTTGTAAACTTGCCATCTGTATGTTTTGATGCCTGTGACTTTTTTCCCACTTAACTGCATTTCACAGTGGCATTACTAATTTTAGTTGCATTACATAGCTGAAATGCCAGTTTTCATTTTCAGTTCATTAAGCTTTCATCATTGGGTGGGCATTATGACACAATAGTTTAAGCCACCCTTGGGAAGCCCACATCCTATATTGGAGTACGTGGGTTTGAATTCCACCTTTGCTTCTGCTTCTGATACAGCTTCCTGCTAATGTGCCTGGGAAGACCAAGTTGATGACCCAAGTGTTTAGATCCCTGCCATCCATGTGAGGATCTGGACAGAGTTCCTGGTTTCAGCCTGGATCAGCTCTGGCTGACGTGATCATTTGTGGGAGTGAGCCAGCGGATAGAAGATTTCACTCTTTAACTGTGTCTAACGCTCTATCACTCTGTCCTTCAAATAAGTAAGACTAATTTTTTTTTTCTTATGTGTCTTCCTGACACACCGACTATATGTCTTATAATGATTTATTTTTATGATGTCATTCAACACAGATATGTTTATTTGCATAGTAAATACTTATGTCCAATCCCCATTTAACATATTATGATCAGCCATGTTCAACATGAGGCTTACATCTTGCTGTCTATGATGACTGCTCCAAGTCTGTAATTATTATCTAGGACTACTATAACAAATTTTCACAAACTGGTGGCTTAAAGTAACAGAGGTTAATAATTCTGGGGATTGAAGCCTGAGAATTAGAGGTCTTTAGATCTATCCCTCATTGGGAGGCTGTATAGAAGAATCCTTTCTTACCTTTTCTAAGAAATGGCAATGGGTGAGAAAAGTATAGTTAAGTTTTATGTTCAAAAGCTCAACTCAAAAAACTGTGTGATAAGGGAAAAATAAGTATTTATGGAAAACAAGCAATCTTAATTGTTGTTGTTTTGGGTTGTACTTTCAAAAATTAACTTTTTTTAGACATTGCCTTTTTTGTGGGATTGAGGTTGCTATAGAGAACTTTGAGGACAGTCTCATCACTTCTCATTTATTTTTTTCTGCCTGGATGATCAAAGAATAATCTTCTGATCTTTGACATTAAATAATGCAACCAGAGTATCTCAATATTAATCAGTTTGTATGTTTTTTAAGGGCAGAGTTACATTTTGATCTGCCGATTCTGAACTTTTTCCTAATGCCTTTGATTATTTTTCCATTTCTAGTTGTTGGGAATTCTACTTCAGAGATAATGGTTATGCTCGGTTTTCTTCTGTGACTTCTCACTCATACACTATTACTAATTTAAATGTAATTGTTATTAAATTTATAATCATTAATGATTTCAATACTAATTAATATAATTGAATCTTCAATTGTTTCTTTGGCTTTGCATTATAACTTTTAACATGAAATTTCATTTTGATATTTCACCATCTATCTTTGACTTTTTTAATTGTAACATCTGATTTAATCAATATACTATTAAACATTTTCTGAATAGATGATTCTTTTTACTTCCCTTTGAGCAAAATATTTTTTCTTCCTATTTTCTTCATTTTTCCTGTCCCCAGTCCAAAAGAATCTTTACATATACGCCTTAGCGCATTTTAAAATAATTTTAGTTATATTACCTTATAGGTCCATCTATTTCTGTTGATGCATTTTAGATAGTTTCTTGTTGACTCCCATTCTGTCTTGTTGGTTGCTTGTTTTCCTTCCTGTGGAGCTACAATTTAAGAATTAATTGGGGCCAGCGCTGTGACATAGCAGGTAAAGCCACTGCCTGCAGTGCCGGCATCCCATATGGGCACCAGTTGGTATACTGGCTGCTCCACTTCCTATCCATTTCTCTATGCTATGACCTGGGAAAGCAGTGGAAGATGGCCCAAGAGTTTGGGCCCCTGCACCCGCATAGGAGAGCTGGAATAAGCTCCTGGCTCCTGGCTCCTGGCTTTTGGCTTTGGATTGGCACAGCTCCAGCCATTGTGGCCAATTGGAGAGTGAGCCAGCAGATGGAAGACCTCTCTCTCTCTCTGCCTTTCCTTCTCTTTCTATGTAACTCTGCTTTTCAAATATTATAAATAAATCTTTTTTTCTTTTGTTATTTATTTTTATATATATAAAGCTTTTATTTAAAGAATATAAATTTCCAAAGTACAGCTTATGGATTACAATGGCTT
>JADBBT010004252.1:0-10456 GCA_015711505.1 Sylvilagus bachmani | reverse complement strand
CGCTCATCATAGGCCCTCAGTGTAACTGTCACCCCCCACAGGGAAGCCTTCCCTGACCACTCAAGGTTAAAGTACCCCCATCATCTTTACCATACTATGTGTTCTTGGCATTTTTCATTACAGAACCACTGGGCTGCTTGCCGCCCATTTGTGCCACTCTCATGCCTCCTCCTGGCCTGTAGCTGGGGTCCCCACAAGGCCTCACAGTCCCCCCACTTTGTAGATGAGGAAATCGAGGCTGCAAGACTGAGCCAGGAAGCAGCAAGGGCAAGGGCCAGGGCAGGTCAGGAGAGATGCCAGGTTCAGCCCACGTCCACCGAACTGAGCGTTGTTCAGCAGACCACTCTGCCTCCCTGCTTGGGGGCTTCTACCCCAGCACTTCCCACAGCATTCATACTGTGCAGAACAGAGGCTGCTCTTGGCCCTCTAAGACATCCACAAAGCCCCACCAGCATGGCTCCAGGGAGAAGGGAGGGGCAGCATGCAGCCCCTGGTGACAGGTTCCCAAGGGACTGCGGCCTCCTCATGCACCATCCAGCACTTCAGCCTGAGATAGGTGGCTGCTCGGGCAGGTTCCACTCCACTGAGTACACAGGCAGGAGCCTTCCCAGCTCTCAACACCAAGCTTGGCCGACACCCCTGGCAGGGAGCCTTGTGCACACGTCCACGCTGCTTGGTAAAAACCTCCCAAAGTTTTAACAGACACAGACCTGACAGCCAGTGTCAAACACAAGAGTGTTCTGTAGTAACACGGGACCACGTGCACCCCAGCTTCCAGCCGCAGACAAGCAGGGGTGGGCAGTCACCAGGGAGCGGCAGCTTCCTAGTCAAATCACCCAGTACTGGGCTCCACCACCCTCCCCAGCCCCAGGACCCAGAGCTCCTGCCTGCTCCTTTGGAGCTCACCGCGTGCAACTACATGGCCATGGTCCCTCCAGACCTGTCTCTGCTCAGATTCTGCCACTCGACTGAGTCCGCCAGAGACTGACAGACCCCTCCCCCAGAACAGAGTCAGGCCCTGGCACACCTCCCATCTCCTGCCTGCTAAGGCTGCTCTCCTTGCACATTTCAACCCTGGAGGTCAGAATGCACCCTGGAGTCCACCTGTCAGTGTCAGGTTTGAAGGCTCCCTCCAACGCACACAGATACCATTCCTAATGCTGCATCCTGGGGTCCCACAGCTGAGAAGCCACAGGAAATGCACACACCCTGTGTTCCAGGCTCAATCTGACAGCAGCCCAAAAGAGCTGCTTCCGTCTGCCCCCATCGCTTCTACACCCGTGGCCTGGAGTGCCCTCTGCCCCTCTCTCTGCTGATCCAAATTCCACTCACCTGAGACCCAGTGTGAGTGCAACTTCCTTCCAGGTTCTTTCTCATCCCCAGGCCTCAAGCCAGTCACCCCCAAGTGTGCTCAGAAGTCTGCAATGAGGCTGGCACCACGGTTCACTAGGCTAATCCTCTGCCTGCGGTGCTGGCACACCAGGTTCTAGTCCCGACTGGGGCGCCGGATTCTGTCCCAGTCCAGCTCTCTGCTGTGGCCCAGGAGTGCAGTGGAGGATGGCCCAAGTGCTTGGGCCCTGCACCTGCATGGGAGACCAGTAGGAAGCACCTGGCTCCTGGCTTCGGATCAGCACAATGCGCCAGCCACAACATTCCAGCCGTAGCTGCCACTTGAGAGGTGAAGCAACAAAATAGGAAGACTTTTCTCTCTGTCTCTCTCTCTCTCCACTGTCTAACTCTGCCTGTCAAAAAAAAAAAAGAAGTCTGCAATGGCCCCCAGCACCCTCTCATCCTGCCCCTGTGGAGCCTCTGGGAACAGGGAATGCATCCCATGTGTTCTGGTAGCCTTGGTCAGCAACATCAGAGTGACCACCCCAGAGAGCCTTCCAGGTCTGCCGTTCTGAGAGAGGGAGGGATGGGACCAAACACAATCACAGAGTGGCTACCCCAGGAAGGGCTGATGAGAGACGGGGGGCTGCTTCAGGCGCCCAGCAAGCCAGGCACAACAAACAGGGCAGAAGTACACAGTGTGCATTCGCCAACTGAGAATATGAACTTTTGAAAAAGACTTTGTACACGGGGTGGACGTTTGGCCTGGCAGTTAAGCCACTGATTGGGACGCCCATGTCCCTGGGTTCAAAGCCAGGCTCTGCCTCCTGAATCCAGCTTCCCACTAATGCAGACCCTGGGAGACAGCAGGGAAGCCTCAAGTACCTGGGGTCTCTGCGCCCATGTGGGGGCCTGGATTGAGTTCCTAGTTCCTGGCTTCAATGTAACTCCAAACCCTGCTGTTGTCAGCATCTGGTTGAGAGCGCCATCTCTCTGCCTCTGTCTTGCTTTCTGTGTCTCAAACAAATCTTTTAGTTAAAAAAAAGTTTTAAAAGTTTCATGATGAATACATGTCTCTACTGCCTACTTAAAATTCAATTAATATTTACAAAGAAGGAGGGCAGAGGAGAGCCCGTGGCTCAGTGCTCCCCAGGGAAACAGCAGGGATGGCTCAGGAGCTGGCATTGGGAAGCAGTATGCAGACCGGTCACAGAGGCACGGGAACCAACCTCAAGCGGCCACGGCCACGTGGGCACCATAGGGGAGGGAAGTCGTCAGGCCACCTGAGCAGGGTCAGGGCTTTCAGCAGACCAGGACAGAAACACCCAGCAACAGCAGCAAAGGGAGGAGCAGATCAAGCCACTGCGAAGAGACCTCAACACAGCCTGATGCGGGGCAGCTGGCCAGACCCACGGGTGGGAGAGACCCAGCTAAGGCCAGGATCCAGGCATTCGGGATGGCGACTGTGTCGGGGATAGCATTGGGGGGGGGGGAGCAGGAGAGATCAGGGTGCCAGAAAGTCCCAGGCACAGGAGGAACCTTCCAGTGGAAACACCCGGGAAGGCGAGAGGCATGAGGCAAGCTCCACTGAGGGGAGCGCGAGGTGTGTGCCTCACGTGGAGGCTGGTGGGATGGGTGTTCTGCGCCTGCGCACTCTGCCTGGCGGTGCAGGCTGTGACCATGTCCGCGAGACGTGGGTTCGACCCCCGGGGAGGGAGCACCTATGGCGCTTGTTTCCCCACCGCGTGTTGCTGCTGTGTGATGGCGTGAGCCCTGGGCTGGGGCTGGGGAATGGTTTTGCAATCCTGGATCAGTGTGGCAAGGCTGGGCAGTGCCATCTATAAAATGAAGAACAGCATGGGGGTGATTCCACACGTGTTCACTGGAGTGGCACAGACTTGAAATCATGCTATGTGAAATTATCGAGACTGGCTGGCTCGCTCTCTCTCAAGAAAAGAAGTTGTCTTGGCTTATTTAGTGCACAGCCAGGTGTGTACGGTTAATAAAGGTTGAGTTTCCCTTATTTAAAATGCTTGGAGACCAGAAGTTTTTCAGATTTGGGAGTTTTTCAGCCTGTGGAATGTTTGCATATAGATAATGAAATATATGAGGGCTAGGACCCAAGCCAGCCAACAATTTTGTCTTTGTGCAAACATCTTCAAGTGCATTCACACAAAGATAGCTATGACATCTTCAGGTGATGCAATCTTTGGGACCACCATGATAGATGCAGCCCATCAGTGACCAAAACATTATTGCGTATGTGTAACTGTGTTCCTGTCTTGCTCACAAATCTGTCTTCTAGGAAAGGTTCTGCAGACACAAGTGAAAAAGCTGAGGCTGGAAAATTGGCCCCCAACATGGCCCAATTGCCCAGTGACTGGCAAGTTAGCACTGAAGTTGTAGACTCTAACACAATAGTATTGGGAGACTCAATACTCCGCTTTCAGCAAAGGACAGCTCAAACAGACAGAAAATCAACAAGGAAACAGCAGATTTAATCGACACTATAGACCACGTGGATCTAACAGATATCTACAGAACTTTTCATCCTACAGTTGCAGAATACACATTCTTGTCAGCGGTGCATGGAACTTTCTCTAGGATTGACAACATACTAGGCCGTAAAGCAACTCTCAGTAAATTAAAAAAACTGAAATCATACCATGCGTCTTCTCAGACCACAATGGAATAAATCTGGAGTCAGCAACTCAGGAATCTCTAGAGCATATGCAAACACATGGAGACTGAACAGCATGTTATTGAATGAACACTGGGTCATAGATGAAGCCAAAAGAGAAATCAAAAACTTTCAGAAAGCAAATGAAGATAACAACACAACATACCAAACTTAGGGGATACAGCAAAAGCAGTGTTAAGAGGAAAGTTCATAGCAATAGGTGCCTACATCAAGAAATTGGAAAGGCATCAAATAAATGCGCTATCAATGCATCTCAAGGATCTAGAAAAACTACAGTGAACCAAACCCAAACTAGTAGGAGAAAAGAAATAATTAAAATTAGAGAAGAAATCAACAAAATTGAATCCAAAAAACATTACAAAAATTGGCAAAACATAGAGCTTTTTTTTGAAAAATAAACAAATTTGACACACCATTGGCTCAACTAGCAAAAAAGGAGAGAGAAGACCCAAAGCCATTAAATCAGAGATGAAAAAGGAAATGTAACAACAAACACCGCAGAAATAAAAAGAGTCATCAGAAATTACTACAAAGAGTTGTATGCCATGCTCTACTCTAATCTCTTCACTGGAGTGTGAGCTCCTAAAAGGAAATGCAACCTTATTTTAAAAAGAGAGTTGTATGCCAACAAACTGGGAAATCTATCAGAAATGGATAGATTCCTGGACACATACAACCTACCTAAATTGAACCATGAAGATACAGAAAACCTAAACAGACCCATAATCAAGACAGAAATTGAATCAGTAATAAAGGCCCTCCCAACAAAGAAAAGTCCAGGACCAGAAGGATTCACTGCTGAATTCTATCAGACATTTAAAGAACTAACTCCAATTCTTCTCAAGCTACAAAAACAACTGAAAGAGAGAGAATCCTTCCAAATTCTTTTTATGAAGCCAACATCACCTTAATTCCTAAACCTGAAAAAGATGCAGCAGAAAAAGAGAATTGCAGACCAGTATCCCTGATGAACATAGACGCAAACATCCTCAATAAAATTCTAGCTAACAGAATCCAACAACACATTAAAAAGTCATCCACCCAAACCAGGTAGGATTTATCCCTGGTATGCAAGGATGGTTCAATGTTCACAAATCAATCAGTGTGATATACCACATTAAGAAGCTGCAGAAAAAAAACCACATGATTATCTCGATACATAGAAAACATTTGATAAAATACAACACCCTTTATGATGAAAACTCTAAACAAATTGTGTAAATAAGGAACATGCCTCAACACAATCAGGGCAATTTATGACAAACCCACGGCCAGCATCATACTGAATGGGGAAAAGCAGGATACATTCCTACTGAGATCTGGTACCTGAGGGGGATGCCCACTCTCACCATTGTTATTTAATATTGTACTGGAGGGGCCAGATGTGGCGCAGTGGGTTAAAGTCCTAGCCTGGAGTGCCAGCATCCCATGTGGGAACCTTTGTATACAAAGACAATGCCACGGCTGAGAAAGAACTTCTAAGAACAATCCCATTCACAATAGCTACAAAAGCAACCAAATACCTTGGAATAAACTTAACCAAAGATGTCAAAGATGTCTATGATGAAAACTGCAAAACTTTAAAGAAATAGAAGATGCAAAAAAAAAAAAAAGGAAAAATCTTCCAGGTTCCTGTATTGGAAGAATCAATATCATCAAAATGTCCATTCTCCCAAAAGCTATTTATAGATTCAATGCAATACGAATCAAAATACCAAAGACATTATTCTCAGATCTGGAAAAAATAATGCTGAAATTCATATGGAGGCACAGGAGACCTTGAATAGCTAAAGCAATCTTGTACAACAAAAACAAAGCCAGAGGCATCACAATACCAGATTTCAGGACATACTACAGGGCAGTTATAATCAAAACAGCATGGTACTGGTACAGAAACAGATGGATAGACCAATGGAACAGAATAGAAACCCCACAAATCAACCCAAACATCTACAGCCAACTTATATTTGATCAAGGATCTAAATTCAATCCCTGGAGTAAGGACATTCTATTCAATAAATGGTGCTGGAAAAACTGGATTTCCACATGCAGGAGCATGAAGCAAGACACCTACCTTACACCTTAGACAAAAATCCACTCAACATGGATTAAAGACCTAAATCTACAACCTGACACCATCAAATTATTAGAGAACATTGGAGAAACCCTACAAGATATAGGCACAGGCAAAAGACTTCTTGGAAAGACCTTAGAGGTACAGGCAGTCAAGCAAAAATTAACAACAGGGATTACATTAAATTCAAAAGTTTCTGTACCTGAAAAAGGAAGTCAGGAAAGTGAAGAGGCAACCAACAGAATGGGAAAAATATTTGCAAACTATGCAACTGATAAAGGGTTAATAACAGGAATCTACAAAGAGATCAAGAAACTCCACAACAAAACAAACAACCCACTTAAGAGATGGGCCAAGGACCTAAATAGACATTTGTCAAAAGGGGAAATCCAAATGGCCAACAGACACTTAACAAATGTTCAAGATCACTAGCAATCAGGGAAATGCAAATCAAAACCACAATGAGGTTTCACCTCATCCAAGTGAGAATGGCTTACGTATAAAAATCAACTAACAACAGATGCTGGCGAGGATGTGGGGGAAAAGGCACACTAACCCACTGTTGGTGGGAATGCAAACTGGTAAAGCCACTATGGAAGACGGCTTGGAGATACCTCAGAAATCTGAACATAGATCTACCACATGACCCAGCCATCCCACTCCTCAGAATTTGCCCAAGGGAAATTAAATAGAAGAGCTATCTGCACCTCAATGTTTACTGTAGCTCAATTCACAATAGCTAAGACATGGAATCAACCTAAATGCCCATCAACAGAAGACTGGATAGAGAAACTGTGAGATATGTACTCTATGGTATACTACACAGTGGTAAAAAAAAAATCTGGTCATTTGCCACAAAATGGAGGAATCTGGACACATCATGCTGAGTGAAATAAGCCAGTCCCAAAGGGACAAATATCATATATTCTCCCTGATCTGTGACAACTGAACACCTAAAAGGAAACCTGTTGAAGTGAAACTGACACTATGAGAAGCAATGAATTGATCAGTCCTTGTCCTGACTATTGAGGAACAGCTTACTATTTTATTCTTTTTAGTATTTATTATTAATACCATTGGTTCAACTTTTTACTTTACACAGAATTATTCTTAGGTGTTTAAATCCAACTGAAAATTGATCCCTGTTAAAAATAATAGAATAAGAGAGGGAGGAGATGTACAGTCAGGCACACCCTCCCTCAGACTTACCCCTAAGGATAAAGCTAAAACTTGCTATGGGACTCCAAATCCCATTAAGTTGACAGGTACCAATGACATCTTACTAAAGTTTAAGTTTATAACTGATCATAAATATAGGATTAAGTTTCAAAGGGATCACATAAATAAGACCAGTGTCTGCTAATAATAATTGATAGAATTAAAAAGGAGAGAACGATCCAACATGGGAAGTGGGATACACAGCAGACTCATAGAATGAAAAATGCCCTAAACAGCACTCTGGCCTCAGAATCAGCCCTTAAGGCATTCAAAAAGCCCATGAGTCTATTTCAGGCATGGAAAGCCAAGACACTGTGGCAAAAAATGACCTACATGAAAGATCTCTGTGAGTGAGATCCCGGTGGAAAGAAGGGGCCAACAAAGAAGGAAGTACCTTTCTCTGTAGGGAGGAGAGAACTTCCACTTTTATTCTGGTCATGTCTAAATAAGGTCAGAGTTTGTGAACTCAAGAGGCTTCCATAGCCTTGACAGCTCATGACAAGAGCCTCAGGTGATTATTAACATCATGAATAAGAGTGTCAATTGTTAAATCAACAACAGGAGTCACTGTGCACTCACTCCCCATGTAGGATCTCTGTCCTTAATGTGTTATGAGAATTAATGGTAAAACTGATCTTAAAACAGTACTTTATACTTTGTGTGTCACTGTGGGTGCAAAACTGTTGACATCTTTACTTACTATAGAGTCGATCTTCTGCATATAAAGATAATTAAAAATTAATCTTAATGAAGAATGAGATGAGAGAGGAAGTAGGAGATGGGGTGGCTTGTAGGTGGGGAGGTGACTATGGGGGGAAAAATGCTATAATCCGAAAGTTGAACTTCTGAAATTCATATTTATTAAAGGTTTCTATAAAAAATAAAACATAGGCTACTAGACAAGGAAAAATGTGATTAGATGACAAAAAATTATCTGTACACTTATGTACACTTCTTGATATATACTGTATTTCAATAATTTTTTAAATTTTTTTGACAGAGTGGACAGTGAGAGAGAAAGAGAGAAAGGTCTTCCTTTACTGTTGGTTCACCCTCCAATGGCCGCTGTGGCCAGCACACCGCGCTGATCCGATGGCAGGAGCCAGGTGCTTCTCTTGGTCTCCAATGCCGGTACAGGGCCCATGCACTTGGGCTATCCTCCACTGCACTCCCGGGCCACAGCAGAGAGCTGGACTGGGAGAGGGCAACAGGGACAGAATCTGGAGCCCGTATCGGGACTAGAACCCGGTGTGCTGGTGCCGCAGACAGAGGATTAGCCTATTGAGCCGTGGCGCTGGCCTCAATAAATGTTTTTTAAAAAGGAAATAACTCAGGAAAAGTTTTTAAAATGTTGACTAATATGATATTCCCATAGTGCTAAAACCTCTATCTTCTGCCTTCTGACTACAAAGGAAAAATGAAACTTTAATGATGATAATGTAAATTGTGGCACAAAAAGCTTTTTTCAAGACTTTATTTGAGCAAACAGAATTCACAAATTAGAAAGTGTTGGAAACCCCACTGAAGGAGCAATGAACAGGCTTCTACCCAGTGAAGGCCGAGAGTTATACTAAGAAAACATTGTGTTGGTCACAAAGTAGTCTTATTTGATCCATCCCATGGGAAAATGCTTAAATATACGCTGGCTGGTTGGCTGCTGCTGAGTGCTTGAACTGTTTTTCTCTAATACAAGCACTTTACAAGAAATTACGCAAGATTTGATCTTATTTGCAATTTAACTGAGATTAAGATTATTTCCCAGGCCTAATGGCTCTGTCTGCTCAAGGATTATTTAGTTCTCATCTGCACTGTAATTTAACACTAAAGAAGAATTCTGGGTTCACCACCTTATTCTAATTAGCAAACCTCAGCAAATCCAATAGTGGAAGAATATGCATTCATGTCACCTGAGGAGAAGCACCAGGAACCAGCACAACAAAAAGGTGGCATTTAGTTCTACAGAATTTTTTTGTAATTTTTACCAAAATTACAGAGGATGAGGGACAGATTAACGTAACACATTAACCCTTAGGATGCCATCGAACCACAGTGCACTTTCTGCAAGACAAGCACTGGACTTTGATGTTTCCTTTCAGGTTTGAACATTTTCAAATCAACAGGGTAGGCAAACTCTAAGCAAAAAGATTCCTCCTACTTACTGCCAATCCGAGTACAAACTCCCACACCAAACAAGCCCTCCGTTCTCCTTCTTCCTGGAGCCGCTCCCACTGTCCAGCTCTGAGTATCTTTAGGCCCTGCAGGAGGCGAGGCAGGGCCGATGAGCGCACAGCTCTTGCCTTCCTGTGAATTCCACATTTGTCGGCACTCCCACGTGCACTTAGCGGTATCAGATGCACCTGCGCCCTCCACAGCAGGTGACCCATCTTTGCCCCTGAATATCATGTGCCGAACCTGGGCCACTCGCACCCCAGACAGGGCCAAACTCGGCCAGCGCTCAACCTAGCGGGACTCCCACGGCGACCCCAGCGGGACAGCGTGGCAAGGGCCCCACAAGGGAAATGCTCTTGGTCCCGAGGAAGACGAAGGATCACGAGGCTGTGGGAGTGGGAGCCCAGCGAGGGCAGAGGCCCCGCCATGCATCCTGCCCGCCAACCCCGCACTGCCTCATCTCCGGGCGTCTTGGAGCGGGTTCTGGGAAAACCCAGAGACGCGGCGGCGGTGGCGCCACATCCGGAGCCTGAGGGGGAGGAGCCGCGGTGCTGGCCCAGGACCTACCTCAGGAGCAGCGGCCTCGGACTCCGCCCCTCCTCCAGAGCGCAGCACGCCTGCGCAGGCCTGAAACCCGGCGCACGCAGACTCGGGCCGACACTTCCGCTTCCGGCTGCAGGCTGGCTGGGGCCCGAGGCCGGAGGCCACGAGCCTACGGAACTCCGCGGGGAAATGCTGGGGTCAGGGAGCACACGGGGGTCGGAGGAGATGCCCCAGGGGAAGGCTCCGCAGGGCGCCGCCTCTGCCTCACGGAAATGTCTCTGTTATGCCCGCAGTCCGTGGTCCCCCGAAATCAACCACCAGAGACCGAAGTTGAAGCCAATTAGCAGGGTCGTTTTTATTACGAGTTCGAACCCGGGCCTCCCAGTGCCTCCAGAAGAGGAAGCCCCCCGAGAAGCCCCGAG
>JADBBT010004251.1:0-10458 GCA_015711505.1 Sylvilagus bachmani | reverse complement strand
GGGGGGAGAGGGAAAGTGTGGGGGGGAAGCCATTGTAATCCATAAGTTGTACCTTGGAAATTTATATTCTAAATAAACGTTAAAAAATAAAATAAAATTTAAAAAATAACAAAACATTTAATAAAGAAATAGAAGACACAAATATGGAAAAATTTTCTATACTCATGAATTGGAAGAAATGTCATTAAGGGTCCATATTACTCAAAGCAATTTTCAGATTCAATGCAATCCCAATCAAAATACCAAAGACATTCTTCTCATATCTAGAAAAGAAAATTCATATGGAAACACAAAAGACTCTTAATAGCCAGGGCAGTCTTAACTAATAAGAAAAAAATAAAGCTGGAGGTATCAAAATACTAGACTTCCAATCAGACTACATAGCAGTTATAATCAAAACAGCCTGGTACTGGCACAGAAAATAGACACATAAACCAATGGAACAGAATAGAAACCCCAAAAACATATCCATGTGTCCACAATCAACTAATCTTTGACAAACAAGCTGAAATCAATCCCTGAAGAAAAATCAGTCTCTTCCACAAATGGTGCTGGAAAAATTGGATCTATGTATCCGAAATATAAAGCAAGACCCCTACATTACACTTTATACAAAAATCCACTCAAAATAGAAAAATGATCTGAATATGTGACCTGAAACCATAAAATTACTAGAGGAAAATATCATTGAAACTCTACAAGACATTGGCATAGGCAAAGACATTTTGGAATACAACCCATAAGCACAGGCAATTTATGCAAAAATGGATGAATGGAATTATATCAAGCTAGAAGCTTCTGCACAGCAAAGAAAACACTCAATAAAGTTAAGGGGACACCAACAGAATGGGAGAAAATATTTGTAAATTATGTAACTGATAAAGGATTAATATCCAGAATCTGTAGAGCTCCAGAAACTCAACAACAAAACAATCCAGTCAAGAAATGGGTAAAGGACATAAACAGGCACTTTTCAAAGGATGAAATTCAAATTACCAATAGACGCATGAAAAAATGCTCTGGTTCACTAGGCATCAAGGAAATGCCATGAGAAACCACTATGAGGTTTTACTTCACCACAGTTAGAATGGCTTTCCTCCAAACACCAAGAAACAGTGAATGCTGGTGATGATGTGGGGGAAAAGGTACCCTAATCTACTGTTTGTGGGAATACAAACTAGTACAACCATTATAGAAGACAGTATGGAGATTTCTCAGAGATTTGAAAACAGATCTGCTGGATAACCCAGCCACTCCACTCTTGGGAATTTAACCAAATGAAATGAAATCAGAATATTAAAGATTTACTTTACCCCCATGTTTATTGTGGTTCAATTCACAATAGCTGAAATATAGACTCAACCAAGATATCCATCAACTAAATACTGGCCAGAAAGTGTGGTTTAAATACATGATGCAATACTACTCAGCCATAAAGAAGAATGAAATCCTGTATTTTTCAAATAAATTGAATGCAAATGGAAACCATCATGTATAGTGACATAAGCCAGTCTCACAAATAGAAACATCATATTTTCTCTGATATGTGGCAGCTGATATAGAATACAAATACATATACATGAATATACATATATACAAATCTACATATATGAATGAAATGTTCACTTTGGGATATGATTGTCATTTTAAGCTTTTGTTTATACGCCTGTGGAATTGTAGTCTTCCTACTTTTTGCTTGTTGAATATTATGATTAGTGTTGAATTAATCTTGTGAATATAATGTGGATTAAAATTATATCCTTGAAAAAAAACTGATGAAGAGAGGAAAGGAAAGGAGGGAGTTGGGGTGAAAAAGGGAGTCAAGGAAGTATGGTTTTCTTCTTGGAACTGTACTTATGGAATGCATAAAATCTTTTATATTAAAAAATTTCTTTTTAGAAAATAAAGTCTCATTGTACTTTAGCTTATAACTATATTAAAAGTACTGGCAACCATTATGACTAAATTGATCTACATACAGAAATATAAGTTCAGTACATACATTCTTTTGCAGAAATCCTGGAACATTTATCATGATTGACTATATCCTAGATTATATGATTTGCATCTCTAAAAGATTAAATAAATCAATATCGTGCAGGGTGTGTTTTAATATCACACATGAATTGAGTAACTAATCAATAAAAATACAATGAAGTCTAGGAAAATCCTTTCAAAAATTGAATAAACCATATCTAAATGATCTATAGAGTACATGATAAATCATAAGGGAAATTAGAAAATATTTCATACTGAATGATAATTAAATTATATAAAATTGTGCGGGGTACTAAAAGAGTTTTCAAATGGAATGTTTTTAAACCTTTCATTGTTCTATGTTGAGTATATGATTAGAAAAGAACTAGAAAATCAATGACTCAATATTGTACCTTAAGAAGCCAGAAAGTATTACATTCTCAAAGCAAGGGAGGCAATAATAAAAATAAGGCCATAAAATAACAAATTGGTTAAAACATGTATAAAATATCATCATTTTCCAATGACTTAAAATACTTTTTTAAATTTTGTCTCGGTTCCCAGCATGTATTTTATATTGATTCATGTTCTCTGCCATTACCAGGAGCTGGAAGTCCCCTACGTAATTCTGATGTTCAGCCAAACCAACATCCTAGATAAGTGCTTCTCAAATTTTAATGTTAAAATGAATCATCTATGAATTACATTCAAATATAGGATCTGATGCAGTAAGTTTTGGATGAGGCTGAGAATCTGCATTTTTAATAAGCTCCTGGATGGTATGACTGCTTTTGCTCACAACTTACACTTCAAATAGGGAGGCTCTAAACTACTAACATAGTGAAGGAGTGGTGGTACATTTTACAGTTTTTTATAAGAAAATTTTAGGGTTTAAAACAATTAAGGTTAGTACACTGCAGTTAATGAAGAAATGATGGTTGTAATTGTCAATTCCTATTTTCCAAGGCCTGAACAAGTGTCAGTATTGATAAAACTTACCTCTACCTTGTTAATGCTAATAGATTAAACAGCAGCAAGAGCCTGATTATCTGTTAGCCAATTAAGATAAGCATTGAAGTTGTCTTTATAGCATATTTATTGTGATTAGAAATATCGATGTATTCTGTGTTAAATACTGGCCAATATATCAAGTACATGATTTTGTCCCGAGCAGATTCCAAAAACAACCCCTGAAAATACATTTTTAAAAGGATAATTGCCAATTCTTCCCCATAAAAAATGGATGTGCATCTGAACAAGTGATTATAATGCAATTGCTTCCAAGGGTTGGAATAGAAGTTATCTCTCCTTTCATTGAAGTATCCATTATCAGTCACCACCATAGGTAGTCTTTAGATGACCCTTCCCTTGGCTTACCAAACTGAGTCATTAAACTGCACAGATTCTATCTTCTAAATTATTCCCTAATCCAGCTCTTACCACTATCCTTCCTTGCTATCACTGCCTTAGCTTAATTATTGAATGTCTCTCCTGGCTCTTATTCATTTTCCCCTAAGTTCCATCTCAAACACTGCAAGCCAACTAATCCATTCAACCTTCTCCTTGTAACACCCAATCAGACATAGAAGGCAGGCTATGATCTGACTTCTGCCTATAACTACAGTTCATTTTCCCATAAATGCTTTCTTCCAAAATATACATCAATGACACTAAACTTCTCTACTTATTTTTACTGGCCACACTACTGATCCCTTTCATATATTTTCACTACCTGGAATACTTTGTCCTATTCATACTACAACCACACTTCTTCTTGTCGTTAAGTATTACTTTTCTTCTAGACTTAAATCAGCTGTCTTATCCTCCTGGAAATCACATGTGAAAATTGCTGCCAACTTCCTAGTGTGTACATGATACCTACTGTACATTTCTGCCACCAATGTGTCACATACCAAGTATCTGTCTTTGTTTATGTGTTTTTCTTATAGTGTAACTTTCAGGTCACTTTTGATGTCTTCTTCATTTTGTATGCTCAGTGTTCAACATGATATGTGGCACAAAGAGTTCTATGATACCTGATAAATAATTAATGAGTGAATTCTTTCCTTAATAATGTGAACAGCTGGTACCAAAGCTCCTCTGATTCGAAACTAACCAAACATTCTTGCAAAACTGTATTGGATGTAAGGAGTAAGGTTTTGAGAGCATGATATATCAAGGAAGAAACACAATTGAACTTCTCTTCAAAAGGAAGTAATAAATGTATTTAGGTATGGTGAGCAGGAGAAGGAAGAAATTTAGAGAGGAACAAAAGAAGACCGAATATTGTGATGTGAAGCTAGCGTCTGGAGCCTGAGGAGTTGTGCAGAAGGAAACCTGAATGGCTTTGGAGTGGACAGTTTTGGAAACAGACGTGTAAAATCCCTGATTTATGTGGTGTTGTTTTTTGTAGCATGACAATGTAAATTGATTATTGTAATTTTCTCAACACTCATCATTTTAGGAAATATTGACTATATTGGTACATGCTTGTGAAGTGGTATGAAGGGAGGCTGAGATGAAGAAATAAAGGAAGACATATAGTGCATTTTATTTACCCCTTCCTAGACAGGGACCAATATAGCATCATTCTGTTAAGAAAAAGGGTAACCTAAGACCATCAGGTATGAATCAACTTGGAGGAGAATAAATATGTGAAGGAAGAGCCAGGAATGAGGAAGAGGAGCTGGTCCATAGTGTTTCAACCTCCCTCCCTCCAATAAAGAAAATAAAGGATGCTATCCTTGAATGAGGGCACTGTTGTATGCCTTCCCCCTGTGCCTGACCTCCTGGAAAGCATAAGGGTCCAACTTCCTCCTCTGCTGTGTAGAATTTTGTCCTGTGTCCTTTTTTTCTCTTTCTACTCAGACCTTGTATACCTCCCTTAAAAACGATTCCAGGATGAAATCTCTGATGGCAGGGCTAGAATAGAGTGTGCACGTAGGATTGGAGGGGGAGGTATAGGGTGGAACATTATGCTAACTACTTTGATTTTCTGTTGTTTTTGCCTACACACACACACACACACAGGAACTAATAAAATCATTCTGTTGCATCTGGTTCCTAACCTCACTTCATATCTACCTTAGTTTTACTTCTGAATCATCTACCTTTGTGCAGTACGTGCAGGGAAAGGCTCAGAAACATTAGTCAAGGGTTTCCCATTCATCTGTCTTATACAGAGAGGCTCTGCATGTGTAGATCAGTCTTGCTCTTCATAATCTGCCTATAAGCCCTAAAGAATATATGAAGCAGTACTAGGCCATATATGTATCTCCCTGTGGTTGGTTTAACGAAGTCATTTTAAACATTCGAACCATTCCTGAAAGAGCCTAAGGAACAGAAAGTGTCACTTTCTTAAAACCCACACACCTTTGTGGTTTCTGAGTTTGTTTGCTTCTATTATGAAATTCTCTAACTTTCATTCTCCTCATCCTACATAAGTTCTTCTCCATTTCCATTCACTGAATAATTAATATTTATTGGGCACTTTGATGCACTAGACACTAGTAAGAACTGTAGAAATCCTTGGAAATAGGATATAATCCTACCTTCAAATGTTCTGTATACTGTAAGAGAGATAAGTAAACAATGAACCAAATTTGGATAAAATGCTCTAAGCACAGCTATTTGTCTTAGCACAAAGTTCCTTGCCCCTCTCCCAACAGTTCAGGCATCTACAAACAACAGCAAGATTCTCTAGAACCTGTAGTATGAAGCTCCAGAAAGAGTTTGTCAGAAAATAATGTTTATTTTCACTCTGATTGTATATTTTCTGAGGTTATACACACAACTTGTAGTTCTTCTCGATGATTTCCTCCAAAAAAGATAGTAAAGGGCGTCTGCCATCTCTGTGTGGATGAGATGTGTTCTACCACTTTAAAAGGGAACTCAGGTCAATTTTCCTTAGAGAAACACTTTTCCATTTAAAGTTTAGTACTTCAAATACAGTTCAAATAAATAAAAGTAACAGATGATTTGGCATGCGGCCTATAGAACTAAAGCCTGAGATAAGGAAAAAAAACATTTCGAGCTACAAATGGTTAATGTGTGCTCATTATACCAACTGGTTGGTAAGTCACATAGTCCTGTATCTCAGTTTTACATATTAAAAACTTATCCCCAGAATTACTAAGTATGAGAGGTTCTTTTTTATTTTTCTTTACCTCAAAAATAAGGCTTGGGCTTTTGGCCTAGAAGTTGGGATGCCAGTTAAGATACCCACATTCCACCAGAGTCCCTGAGTTGGATATCCGGCTTTGGCTCCTAGCTCCAGCTTCCTGCTCATGTGGATGCTGGGAGGCAACAGTGATGGTTTAAGAAGTTGGATTCCTTTCACCAACTTGAGGGACCTGAATTGAGTTCCTGGCACCTCATTTTAGGACAATGTAGCTTGGGCCATTGCAGGCATTTTAAGATTGAACCAGTAGGAGTGCTTTCTCTGTCTGGCTATCTTTCAAATAAGTAAAGTAACAAAATAATATTTAAATGAATTACAGAAATTATTAAGTATATATTAAAATGACTCAAAAACTACAATAATGTACTAAAGCTAGCTAAAGGAAAGATCTCACATCCATGACAAGGTTGTCTTCCAATCTGGCTCCCTGCTAATAAACCTGTGAAGATGGTGGAAGTAGATGATGGCCTAAAATTCAGGCTCCTGCCACCATTGTGGGAGACCAGATTGAGTTCATAGGCCCTCGTTCTGGTGTAGCCCAGACCTGGATATTGTGGCCATTTTGGGGAGTGAACAAACAGATGGATAGCCTCTCACTCTGTTCTTCTTTCAAACAGATAAATCTTTTAAAAGTAACTAAATAAATAGGTCATGCAATCATGGACTCTTAGGAAAGATAGCTTGTTATTTCTAATCAAAATTGACCTACTATTCAAGTTACTTCTCAAATCAGGGTCATAGTTGAGGAAGATTTCCTTCCTTTTGATATAAAAGCAGACTTCTCTTTATGGTGAGAAATATCTCAATCTGAAAAGATGGAATTTAAAGTAAAGACCTATCTGTTAGGTAAAATTCATCTATCCAGCTAAAGAATCCAAGTTTGCAGTGATGAAGCATTTATGAGTTTTAGCTGTGACATCACACTTGATTTTATTTATTAATTTTGTTTCAGTTGCCTTATTTAACAATGATGGTGATTCAACTACAATGTGAAGGAGATTCTAGGAGAAAAAAAGCACGGGAGCATGCTTTGCTATATCCACCATCACTACTGTAACTGCAAGTTGATCTTTCTGCCCAAGGAGAGAATAATAAGGATAAAGGAATTCCTCCCTAGATTCTGAGTTCTTTGTGTGAATGAAACATTCAGAAACAACTCAGAAGAAATAATCCACAGAGAAATTTTGCAAACAATGCTGTTTTCTGGTTTTGTCTACTCAAAACACTAGAATCTCTGAATATAAAATACGGTCCAGATACACATACAACAACACTAAAAGTGGTTAATGTCTCTTTAGGGAGACAAGAAATCTGCTGAAAATGTGTGAACCCACAACATGAAATGAGACTATGCAATACCTTATATGCACAAAAAAGGAATATGTGGTTGCTTGCATTCTCTGTATGTGGAAACTGAGACTGACTCCTAAACACAATGGCACAGAAGGGCCTGGCAACAGTGCTCCCTAGTGTGACAATTTACAGCACTCCATTCTTTAATTATGAGCAGCAGTTATCACGTAAATTTATTTTAAAAATGTAGACTTCACTAAATTATCTTATTTTCCTCTACTTCCATTCTCTGCCAAAGATAGTACTGAGGAAAATGCTGCCTTTTCCAAAGCACATTGAAATTCTGCTTGTGTTCTCTCCCATCAAAATTGATATTTTTCATAATCTGTAGTGACAACAGGTATGTTTGTACCAACTTCAGAGAAAGAGTCCCTTGTGGATGGAGTTAGGAACTGAAAACAAATTTCCTTATTGACTTACAACTTAAGCCACAATACATAGCCAGCTACATTAGCTGCCATACCCTTGGCAACTCCTGTAGTAGTAGCTCAAGGAAGAGCCTGGGGCCATTCCTGTTTAACAGTTGTAAGAACAAATAGAGTGTGTTACAGTGTTACAGTAGTATGGAAAAAAAAAAAAAACACACCATATGAAGATGTAGGGGGATCAACCGAAGGTCAAATGTTCAGATATGATCTGAATATGATGCAGATATGAGAAGAATTCTTGGAGCATTCCTCAAGAACCTGAATTTAATCCTTACGTAGATTATAATACATTCTGTGGAACATGCAAAAGAAATGCAGGTATTTTAAACAAGTATTATAAGTCCTCATATAGATTCTAAGAATCAAATATGTGCTGTGGTGGTAGCTGGTCATATCCTGCATTGCTACAACAAGTTGATTTAGTCTTATGGCATTTATATATCCTTGTTGCTATTTCATTGTTTATTTGCTGTCCAGGAAACTCCTCTCATTTTCCTTTTGATAATAAAGGCTCCTTCCATCCTTCTTCTTTCTGTTTTTTGTTTGTTTGATTTTTGTGAACCATCCCTCTCTGACACTTCAAGTGGGACTAACTTCACCTCCTGGTTTGCAAGATGCTAAGATAAACTAGATGTGCACAATCAGAACATGACATCTCCTGGCTACGGGCATCATTCTTGGAACTTCTACCAGCATTATCAGGAAATGGACACTTTCTGTATGGAATATGTTAGCCTGCATCCTCTGGGAGTCAGACTGTATACCATCTGGAGAGAGCCTGCAGAGAAAATTTGAGGAGTGAGGAGAGAGGGAGGCCTGAAAACACCATTTGGCCTGAAACCAGATGTACTGCTAGATTTTTTTCAGCAGTAAATAAATTTCACTCTTTTTTTAAAATTTAAATTTAAACTAGTTAAGTTGGATTTTGTATTTCAAATCTTAAAGATCATGGCTAGAACATGGTATGAGAAAAACATAGTTTTCTCTTTTTATTGCACTGTGGGGATTTTAAATTATTCAAAAGTATAGAACTCTGAATTGGCTTAGGCCAAAGTAGAACTTCTGTGAAATCATAACTGTGATTTGTGTTCTATTCAGAAACAAATATGTGCAAAGCTATAAAGAGCTTTCCTGCATTTATTGACTGCTACCTACTTCTGCTAACATATGCAGGGAATAATGTTAATATTTTTATATTAGAGTACCTTCACTGACATTTACCTATTTTGGTGCTCAATTTCGCAATTTCTGTTCAAAAGTAAACTGGAGAACCCAGACAGTAAAATAAGGCAAGAAAACCAAAAATGCCAGGCAGAAAGTTAAGGCAGAAAGAATTGGAGCTATATTTATTCACAGATTATATAATCATGTTTATAGAAAACAAAGGAATTTTAAAAATCTGTTAATACTAATAAGTGTGTTAGACAAAGTTGCACAAAATAGAGCCATAAATCAATTATTTTCACACATAATAATCACAGACAATTACAAAATGGAATTAAGAATGACTACTTTTAATCATCCAAAAATATGAAATAAGATAAATGAGACTTGAATTAATGAAAGCTATAAATGTAGCAGAAAGAAATTAACAATGTTGGTAAATAAGAGAACATACTCTGTTCATAGATTTTAAGACACAATATGGTTGAAATACAATTCCTTTCAAATGGATGCCCAAAATTATTTTAATCTGCATCAAATCCCCAGGAGCCTTTCCTGTAAAATATTAATAAACTACTTTATTTTGGGAAGAAATACCAAAACTTAAGAGAATTAAAACAATTACTTAAAAGAAAAATAATCTGAGGTCATAAAATACCTATTTTAAACACTCTGTAAAATGTAATAACTAAGAATATGTGGTATTGGCATAAAAATACATGAAATAAACTGGACAGAAGAGAGTCCAGATGAAGATCTCCTCATACACAATCTACTGATTTTTGACAAAGGTCTCACAGTAATTCAACATGTAAAGCTTAGTCTTTTCAACAAGCATTATTGAAAGAACTGGCAGTCCATATGGAAAAACATGAAATGATACTTACCTCAAACCTTACCCAAAAAAGTAACTTGAATGGAGTATAGTCGTAAATATAAAAGCTAAAACTATAAAACTTGTAGAAGAAAATACTTCAAATAAGCAAAAATAAAAAACCTTGGGAAAATAAGAATTTTTTATCTATGACATAACATTATAAACTCTTTAAACATGGATTTAACCAAAATTTAAAAATTTAACCTTTGAAAGACACCATAAATTAATACACAGGCCACATAATTGGAAAAAGCATTTCCAGTAATCAAAGCCCAATATGCACTGAAAAACATTGTAAAGCAGTCTTCAGGAAGTAGTTTTATTCCCACTGCCAACAGAGGAGTTTGGCCTCAGCAAGTAAGCCATAGGCTTTCTTTCTTTCTTTCTTTTTTTTATATATAAAGCTTTTATTTAAAGAATATAAATTTCCAAAGTACAGCTTATGGATTACAATGGCTCCCCCCCATAACTTCCCTCCC
>JADBBT010004250.1:0-10458 GCA_015711505.1 Sylvilagus bachmani | reverse complement strand
GGCAGCATGTCCTATCCCCTGCACAGGGTGTTCCCAATGTGGATACAGGATGTCTACAGGGTCTTCTTCTCCAGCTCACAGGACCCTTGCATAGTTGCCTTCAGGATTTCTCCAGCTGGAACCTTCATTTCCACCCCAAAGCCACCCACTAGAGCATGGGTTGATTCCCACTAATGCTCCTTCTTCAGCCCCTACTGCAGTCTCCAGGGAGAGGACAGGCAACCCTGTCCACCTCCATCACACCCAGAGCACAGCCCAGGCACTATCAGCCCTGGCCCTCTGGTGCTCTCAGATGTTCCCAGGGGGATTCTTCTCTACAGAGTGACACCAGAGAAATCCCCTTTCCCAACTCCAGCATCTGCTTTATCTGGTGCATAAACTGAACCCTGAAACAACTCACAAGCATGGCTTCAATTGACCTCTACAGCACTCAAAGGAATTCCAACTGACCCACTTCAGAAATGAGTAAACAAATTCAGGGTGCATCAATCACTGATCAAAGGAAGGGCATGGATGCAATGAATTACAATGCTGAGATGAGAGCCTGGGTAATTGTGACCCTCAGTCCAGAGCTCTTTCCATTGTGCATGCCGGCTCCTTCATATTCTTTCTGCTTCTGCCCGTGATGGAACAGAAGGGACCAGATTTACCCTCACCCCTCAACAACGAGGACCTGACAGTTTTCAACAACAGCGCTGGACATCGCACATCGTGCAGTACAGCACAGCGATGCCTGCGAGGGAGAAACCAGGGAGGTGAGTCTGGCGCTTGCCCCACTCCACTGCCTGAGATCCCCGGACTGCAGTCCTTAGGGAGAGCCCAGGCAGAGCCTGCACTGAGCTTCAATAGCTCAAGACAAATAGATCAAAGGTCGGATACAAGAGAGGAAACTGTTGCTCAGAGACAGGTGCCTTGGCTAACTGCATTCAGTGTTCACTACGTGCTGATGAGTACGTGAGTGTGAGGAAATGGTACAAACCAGGGCAAAGAACTTCCCAATCATCTCCAGCTCACACTGTAGTTGCGATAGTTGGTGCTTCCACCAGCCAGGGGGAGAAACTGTAACAAAGGGGGGCTCAGAAGCAGATCTGCAGGCCTTATTGCCTCCTAACAGTAACAGTGCACTTTGAGTGATGGGGGATGGCCTGGAAGTTCCTCAGCTGTAACACATGCACCTTTCTGGAGACAGTGTGGGTGGTGAGGGGCTGGGTACTGGGTGGGCACACTGGATTTCAGAACTCTCAGCACTTCCTGAGCAAACTCTCTGGGAATTTGAAACTCTACAAACAAAGACCTTTTCCTTAAACAAGATTATGGTACTAGTAATGGAAAGAAATTACCACGGCACAGTGTAAAAGCTGCTCCTGTCCTGCTTAGCAAGATTTAAAAGCTGCTTTGAGCAGAAACCAATTGTTTTAAGTAACTTGAGTTTACACCAATATCAAGCTAAAATAGTTTAAAGACACTGACATTGTTCTGAAACTTATATTCCTGTATAACATTGTAGAGGAAAACCTGAAGTGATAAGGAGAGACAGGGGAGGCCTTAGAAAAGACCTACATTAAACTGAAACAGAAGAAAAGGATTCAATATGTTAGAAGAGAGACACATAGGCTGGGATTAACAGCGGGTTACATACAACTGAAGACAGATTAATGAATGTGTTCCTTTAGACGTAAAATAACCCAAAGGAAACACTGACACAAGAAAAGACAGAACAAAAGCAAACAGAGCATCAGTCAACTGTGGGGAAATTTCAAACCACCAAATGTACTCATCACTGTAATGGATGTCATTGAAGGAGCTAAGAAAAATAACAAAGACTATTACATGTATGAGCCATATTTTAAAAAATTTGATTAGAATCCTAGACCTGTAGATGCAGAAAATGCAGTGAAGAAAGATAATATATAAAATTAGATTTCAAAGTATACAGAGTCTTGGGGCCAGCGCTGTGGAGTAGCGGGTAAAGCCAGCGCTGCCTGCAGTGCCGGCATCCCATATGGGGGTCGGTACAAGACCTGGCTGCTCCACTTCCAATCCAGCTCTCTGCTGTGGCCTGAGAAAGCAGTGGAAGACCACACAAGTCCTTGGGACCCTGCACCCATGTGGGAGCCCTGGAAGAAGCTCTTGGGTCTTTGCTTCAGATTGGCATAGCGCTGGCCATTGTAGCCATTTGGGAGTGAACCAGCAAATGGAAGACCTCTCTCTCTCTCTGCCTCTCTATAACAGTGCCTTCAAATAAATAAGTAAATCTTTGGAGAAAGATGAAAAACAAAACTTTTAATCTAGAATTCTACATCCAGTGAAAAGCTCTTTCAAAAATGAAGTCTGGCAGCCAGCCTTGGAGCGTAGAGGGCTAAGCCAGTGCCTGCAGTGCTGGTATCCCATAGAGCCACTGGTTACATTCCTGGCTGCTCCACTTCCTATCAAGCTCCTGCTCATGGCCTGGGCTCCTGCCACCCACATGGGAGACCTGGATGAATCTCCTGGCTCATGCATCAGCCTGGCCCAGTGCTGTCATTGCAGACCCCTGGGAAGTGAGTCAGCAGATAGAAGATCTCTCCCCATCTCCCTCTCTCTCTGTAACTCTGACTTTGAAAATTTAAAAAAAAAAAAAAGGAGAAAGAGTAAAGAAATTATGTCTGTTTCCTGCCATGCTCATCAAGATGAGGTCAGTCTTCTGTACTCTTTCTTACTGACTGTAGATGAAACCCTAAAAATAATAACTCGAAGGAATTACCTGAGTGCTCTAAGAAGTTACAACACATGTGGATGAAGTGCCACAGACAAGAGCAAAAGAATGACCTAGGGCGGCAACGGCATGGTTCTCCCTCCTGTGAGGCCTCTGGAGGAAGAAGGGCCTTTGGAGCTGCAGCCACTTACCCCCCGTGAGTTTTCTGGCAAGGCTCTCTGCCAGCTGCCTTCCTTGGGCCAACTGCTCACGGAATCTCTGTCCAAGCTGGCGGGCAACATCCGTGTTCCTGAGGAGGCCCTCAAAAGCCTGGCCCGTGTCCTTCAGGTGCTGGGCAAAGAGGGAGCAGACCTCTCTCCCTTCCTGTATCTTGCGCCGTAAGTGGGTCAGTTCTCCAACCCGAGCCTGAACTAGGGAGTCTTGTCTCCTAAGGTGGGGATGAAGACAGAAATGTAAGAGTGAATGACAGCACACAGGAGCCTCGAGAGAACTAAGCACTAGAACTGCCCAAGGGCAGTGCCCATGGTGTGTGCTGATGATGTTTGTGAGATTTGCCTTTGCAGAGGGAATGAGCATGGAGCCCTAGGTTTGTTTGTTTTTGCTATGATTAAGATGCCCTTTCAGTCCCTCACCTCAGCCCCCAACCATGTAGTGAACAGCAGGCAGTATGCCAATAGGGCCAGGAACATTTGTGATGGGCAAGCTCGCCTGCTGGCATTGAGAGTTGAGAAGAAATCCTATAAAGGCCATGAAGGCAACATTCATTAGAATGACATGAAGATGAGTTGGAATGCAATGAGATTACATGAGCTTCCGGTGACGAATGCGTCATGTCTCTGAGATTTCCTTGTTTTCTAAAGCCTGAAGCATTGCTCATTGTCCCAACACAGGTTGTAAGCTCTGTATGGACAGACACCGCCATGTGTTATTCAGCTCACAGCACTCAGTCGAGGTACACATGGGGCATCCAGTTAATGCTGAGAGCCACAGAATCCTGAAGCTGGACCAAGCCTCTAGAGTCACCCACCCTATCAGATGCCTGAATGTCCTCTTTCTGTCAGCCAAGTGGTTGTCCACAGATTGTCAATCTCTAATCCCTGGAAACACTACAAAGTGTGGGGCAAGTCAAGGCCTACATGGGGATCAAACAGGGGCTTCAGTCCTGTACCCACTTCCAAGTCTTATATCTGTTTACATGCGTTTTACACATATGACTTTCTTTCTTTTTTTTTTTTATTTTTGACAGGCAGAGTGACAGTGAGAGAGAGAGAGAGAGAGAGAGAGCGACAGACAGACAGAGAGAAAGGTCTTTCTTTGCCGTTGGTTCACCCTCCAATGGGTGCCACGGCCAGTGCACTGTGGCTGGCGCACCACACTGATCCGATGGCAGGAGCCAGGTGCTTCTCCTGGTCTCCCAATGGGTGCAGGGCCCAAGGACTTGGGCCATCCTCCACTGCACTCCTGGGCCACAGCAGAGAGATGGCCTGGAAGCGGGGCAACTGGGACTGAATCTGGCACCACCACCGGGACTAGAACCCGATGTGCCGGCTCCGCAAGGCGGAGGATTAGCCTGTTGAGCCACAGCGTCAGCCATATATATGGCTTTCTATGAGCACTTCAGCAAAGTGCTCAAAGACAGTTTGAATGCCACAATGTACCTTATAGATGAAACTCTTTTGGAAGGGGTAATGCTGGCCTTGAGAAAAGTAATAATTCATTTTCCAGGCAATAGCTGCTCAATTATCCACTTACCCAATAGCCCTGTAGTGCTTAAAAAATTGGTAGAGAGGAAATATTTTTAAAATGGAAGAGTATCTGTAAAGGCTGGAAAATATCTCTTGTAGAAATGTTCATTAATGGGGCCAGTGCCATGGTGTCAATGTTAAACTGATACGACACCAGTATCCAGTATGGGTACAGGTTTGACCCCCAGTTGCTCCTCTTCCAAGCCAGCTCCCAGATGACAGCCTGGGAAAAGCAGCAAAATCAGGCACAGGTGGTTGGCCCAGTGTATCCAGTGTGGGTGAACAGGAAGAAGATCCTGGCTCCTAGCTCTGGCCACTCCCTGCCCCAGCAGTCAAGGTCATCTGGGGAGTGAACCAGCAGATGGAAGATCTCTCCCACCCCAAGATCTGTCTTTTTCTCTCTTTCTGTAGTTCTGACTTTCAAATACACAAATAAATCTTTTAGAAAATGCCATTAGTTACAATCACCATGTCTATAAAAAAGAGCAAGTAGAGCAAGTACAGCAAATCACTGAGATTCCATGTGTGTCAGAGATGGTGCCAGCACTTGTAATCGTGAGTTTGACTTTGTGAACCTCTGCAGGAGATGCTGTCAGTACTTTCCTCTTACAGGTGAGCCAGCCCAGGAAAGTTAAGAAAATGGGCCCAGGGACACACAGCTGGACATGTGCTGTTATGTCCTACGGAGGCATTTGATCCGTTTTACCCACATGTTACTTCATGGAGAACCCCACCGCCCCACTGATTGTCTTGGTCTGCTTCACCTATGGATATTTCCACTTCTCCTTGCACAAACTTGCTCCTTACCCCAGCCTCGCAGCTGAACGCATCTCCTCAAAGTCAGGCTTCTCCTCCAGCACCGATGCAATGAGGTCTTTGTACTTCTCACACCCTGAGGAAACAGAGTTGCGCCTCCCTCAGTGGACAGGTGGCCATGCAGCCGAGGTCACTGTCCAGGGGAGGACTCACAGTCCCCTGCACCACACAGGAAACCCAGGGACCAGGTCTGTGCAGGGATTGTCACACGTGAGCTCCTTGGACTCCTGAGTGTTCCCCAGTTCAGAGACCAGGAACGAGAAGCTCATGGACAGGAAGAGCAACTTACGAGAGGACTCGATTTGAATGAGGCAATGCAGGGTTCACATGTCCTAAGCCTGATCTAAGTCACGGGCCACTGCAAGCAGCAAGCCCTGGGGCTTCTTCAGTGAAACGCTGACCTGGGAATTGAAGCAGTGATTTCCTTGTTTGGGAGGACACCAAGGACTGGGACTGATGGTTCTCCTGTGTGGAGGTTCAGTAATCTCCGAATAGTTTGAAGATTTAAAATCTTTCTTGGGAGCTGCAGCCCATATGGGAGCACTGATTCAAGTCATGGCTGCCGCACTTCTCATACAGCTCCTACTAGTGAGCTCCCGGGAAGGCAGTGGAAGATACCTCAGGTACTTGGGACCCCACCACCAAAGTGGAGACATGGGTGCAGGGTTCCTCACCTGGGCCTGCCCAGCCCTGTCAGCTTTAGCCACTTGGGGAGGGAATCAGGGGATGTAAAATCTTTCTCTTTGTGTGGTGCTTAGAGCTTCTTCTAGGTCTCCCACGTGGGTGCAGGGGCCCAAGGACTTGAGCCTTCTTCTATTGCTTTCCCAGGCCAGGCAGCGAGCTGGATCAGAAGTGGAGCAGCCAGGACTCAAACCGGCACCCATATGAGATGCCAGCACCACAGGCATTGGCTTTTTTTTCTTTTAATTCATTTGACAGATAGAGTTAGACAGTGAGAGAGACAGAGAGAAAGGTCTTCCTTCCGTTGGTTCACCCCCCAAATCTGCGCCGATCCAAAGCCAGGAGCCAGGTGCTTCCTCCTGGTCTCCCAGGCAGGTGCAGGGGCCTAAGCTCTTGGGCCATCCTCCAATGCCTTCCCAGGCCATAGCTGAGGGCTGGACTGGAGGAGGTGCAACCGGATCTAGAAACTGGTGCCCACATGGGATGCTGGTGCCTCAGGCAGAGGATTAACCAAGTGAGCCATGGCACCAGCCCCCCAGGCAGTGGCTTTACCTGCTATGCCACAGCATTGGCCCCTGTTTTATCTTTAAAGAGACATCTGCTATACTTTGAGTCAGATCCCAAATGCCTACAATAGCCAGGTCTGGGCACAGGTTGAACACTGAGGCTCCATCTGGGTCTTCCATGAGGGTGTCAGCTACTCACTTACTTGAGCCATCATCTTTTGCCTCCAAGGCTCATGAGCAAACAGCTGGATCAGAAAGCAAAGACAAGACTATATCCCATGCGCTCCCACATGGCATGTAGCCATCCCAAGCTGCACTATAGCCCACTGGGCATGACACCTGCCCTGAGGAGCCAGTACTTAAATCAGACCTTCATTCCAACAGGGGATGTGGGTGTCCCAAGTGACAGCCTAAACCCTGAGATAGCCACCTTTAATTGTAGTACAATTTTGATAATGCGATGTCTTAAAGATCATTTTGCATTTCATTGTCAGGGAAGCTGTAATTTTCACTCTTCACAGTGTATGACAATCAACAGCATCACAGGTTTGAAGCCCTCCCATATACACACTGATTAATTAAAAATCATGGTAGAAATTTGAAAGCAAACAACTGCAGTGTAGCAGGTGCCCTCCTGTAGCATCCCTGCCCTCGCAAGCTCTTGTTCCCACGTACACTTCAGGAACTACAGCCTGCCCTCTTCCCTCTATTATTAGCAGCTTTAGGATTTTCCTGTGGATTTCCAAATGGCAAAGCTGGCTGTGGAGACAGGAAGCCAGCACCTACACTGGCCTGCTTGCGACTGAGACCTGCAGTCTTCTGTACTTGGCCTTGTTCTCCTCGTGCTCATGTCTGGGGGCCACATCCTGGAGGGCCACCTGCCCTTGCTGGCTATCTGCAAAGTTCATGTGCAGGGTGAGACAGAGAGGGTGGCATAGGTCTCAGAGTCTCCTGGAAATGGCCTTCACGTAAGCAGAGAGTGAGCAATGGCTTCTCTGCACTTATGGGGTAAAGACTCTTCTGCAGGCATTAGGGCTTCCCTCTGTGCCTGCCAGGGCTGCTCTCAGCGCCAGATGCCTGGGAACAGACAGCCCAGAGCTCCTTGAAGGCAGGCGGGTATCATTACCCCTTTCAGGCCAAGTGAAGCTACCTGTAGATGGGTGCTTAGTAAGTGTTTGAACTGAATGCCGAGCAGCGGAGCGCACAGCGCTGTCCTGGTTCCTAGGAGCTGACACAGGTCCCTGAGCCAGAAGAAGCAGTTACTGCTTCACCTGGGGTTTTATTCTCCTCCTCCCTACCTTGTCCCTGCAAACTTTCATCCTTTGTGCCTCAGTTTACTCCACTTCAGCAAGCTGAGGATGAAATACAGGCACCTACCGACACAGGAGTACAGAGAGTTTACTTTGATGGAGAAGAGGGAAGATAAAGCAGAGAGTGTCCATTTCTTTGAGGAAGGGAACCCCCACTTGTCAGTCTGGGCCCGCGGCTCTGCAGACCTACCGTGCCTCTGCAGGCGGTTGGCCAGGAAGTAAACAGTAGCTCTGGCCGTGAGGAATTTCTCTCTCATGTCTTGGACGTTCTGCTGGCTCCTCTCCAGCTTGGCACAACGGTCGTAGTAGCTGTCCAGGGCACTGCTGTTAGCTGTTGTGCCAGGAACAGTGTTGGGAGGTACTGCCATGATGAAGCTCTGTCAGAGCAGAGCCAGAGCCTGGGCAGGAGAAAGCCACACAAATAATGAGCTACACACCTGAGTGCACTGTGCTGACGGTGTTCTTGCCTGGTAAGTTCCTACACTCACCAAGCTGCTCAGCTCTAAGGGGTGAGTGATACCAGATACAATTATTATCACTGTAACTCTTCTTCACATCAAAGAGGGGGTGTAAAGAGAGTCAGGAATTAGATCTCACTCTAACTTACTTTTGGGAGGAACTTTGTCAGCAGCCACAACTCACAGACTCCTTAGAGACAAACGTGAGGCCCAAGATGCCAGAGGTTTGAGCTGAAGGCACTGCCCATGCATAGACGCTGCCGCAGGAGTGAGGCCAGAGGCCCGAGCCTGCCAGGGAACTGTCTGAAGTCACAATAGCAGAACTAGAAGGTGGGGGAGTCGTGGACTCTCAGGAACACGTGCGTTCTTCTGCTAATCCCCAATGAGCACCATCCCCTCCGCAGCATACAGGTCTGTGCAATGGGGTCTGGTGGCCTAGCCGCTGAAGGGTTGAGGGACAGGCAGATTCGGCCTGCAGTCCTCGGGTCCCCACGGAGAGCCCGTGATGGGCAAACCCTGTTCCCGGCAAAGGGACCCGAGAGCGGCTGTCACCGCGACCCTGTCCCTAGGGAACCCTGTGCTGGACACGCGGGCGGCTGGGGAGGTGGAGATAGGTTCTTTCCGGCGTGGAGGCGGCACCGACGCGGGCGCTCCGCGGCCTCGGGTCCACTCGCTCCTGCGGGACGCAGACCCGGGCGTTTGCGGGGCAAGGGCTCCTGCGGCGGGCGGGCGAAAGCCACGCGGCTCCCCGCGGCTACCTCACTCCCAACGCACAGGTAGCCCGCGTGGCGCACAGTGCGCCTGCTGTTCATCCGTTGGCGGTGCTCGGGGCTCTGGAGCTCGCAGCGTCGCCCCACAAGGCCAGTCCTCGGTAGGCGCCCCAGAGGGCGGAGGGCGCCGTCCCTGTGCGGGCAGAAGCTGTGTCTCTGTGGCGTTATCGGTTAGCACGTTGGGCTGTTAACTGAAAGCTTGGTGGTTCGAGTCACCCAGGGAACGCCTTCAGCACTTTTGCCCCGTCTGATAATAAATCAGTGAAATGCCCTCACTCTGATACCCTCAAGGGCTCCTCGCGCCCCCAGTTGGGGCTGGGATGTAAACCCTGTAGTTGAGAGGTGCAGATCACCGCCCCTATTATTCTGGGACAGATAGTGCAGGAGCAGTGCCCCTAGCAATTAGGCCTTCTGGACCTGTCTGCGGAGATGAGAGAATCTTCCCCTGTTGAGCTGGTGGCTCACGTGGGCTCAGGTTTCTGTTGAATCTCAGGAGCAGAAGTTGAGTCTGACTGGTTCTCTCTCTCTCTGTGTCTCTCTCTGTGTCTCTCTCTCCCGCCCCCTTCACTTCCCTCCCTCCCTCACCTCCATCTCTCTCTTAACCCCTGTATGGTGTTTTCCCACTGGTGGTGTCACTATGAGTTTCTAGTTTTGATATTATGAACCTCACTTCTCTGGTACCTGCAGGGATCCTTTCCCTGTTTGTGGGTGAGTATCTTCAATTGCCTATCATCCTGTGCCTTTGGGAAGTTTTTGATATTTGAGCCTGCAGCAGTGAGAAGAAGCTCCCATTCTGTCTTTCTAACATTGGGTAAAAATCTTATGATTCCATCAAAAGATAGGTATCAGCCAATTTGGAAACTGTTCTTTTTCTGGAATGGCACTAAATCATATTCCAGGTGGTTTATGAACTCCATTAGTGTCCCTCTCTTCACTTACTTGTCAGCACAAGCTTACTATTCAGGGATCTCTGAAATTCCAGCACACATTTAACTAAGAGCCTGGCCCACCAGGAGGATCTGGTGGGACTGCACACAGCTGCTCTGTTGTGGGTGTTGACAGCTATACTTCTAGGCTAGCTTGCAGTCCTCCAATAACTGTAACTGTGTCTGTCATGACCTGGTTATGCGGATCCAGAGAAGAATAGCCAGAATGACCTCTTTTATGGCTTTCAGCAAAGCCACTATCCCAGAGGGGAATCTTCAGGGTCTTAGACATCCGCTCAACCTCCTCTTTCCTTTATATCTTCAGAGATCTTGCTTTGGCAAGGTAAGGGAGGGGAGGAAGAATCCGTGTCACTATGGGACAGTTGAGGGCAGCCGAACAAGATCCTTGCCTCTCCCCATCCCTCTGGGAATGTCATCCTCTCCTCAGAGAACACGGGTCCCCTTCCTGCAGGAGCCCTCCAGGTGGGTTTCAAGTGAAGAATGGGCAAGCGCTGAGCACACTCACAGGGCTGCCTCCACCCAGGGGATGG
>JADBBT010004249.1:0-10459 GCA_015711505.1 Sylvilagus bachmani | reverse complement strand
TGGTGCAGCAGGTTAAGCCACTGCCCGTGACACCGCATCTCTTATCTGAGTGCTGGTTCCAGTCCTGGCTGCTCTGCTTCAGGTCCAGCTCCCTGCTAATGCACCTGGGAAAGCAGCTCTAGAAGGTGGCCCAAGTCCCTGGGCCCCTGCCTCCCACCTGGGTGACCCAGATTGCACGAATTGCACTCCTGAAGAAGAAGTTCGTCTCTAACTTTTCCTTCTCTTGTCTCTGTGTTTTCTGGTGATCATGGATACTTTAAAAAGCTTGAAAGCATTCACTGCAAATTGCCGAACTCAGTTTTAGAGAGCACATTTGAAGTCCTCTATTGTTTTCCTGTGGGATGTTGCTAGTGAATCAAACACATGGATTTGCAGATGTGTGCACACACAAGCAAACACACAATGAAGTCTTATAAGGCAACCTTGTTAAGAGCTTGCTTCTTGCAAAAGGTTTTGTGCAAACATTTCTTTTTTTTAGATTTGTATTTATTTATTTGACAGGTAGAATTACAGATAGTGAGAGAGAGACAGAGAGATACAGAGAGAAAGCTCTTCCATTGGTTCACCCCCCAAATGGCCGCAAGGGACGAAGCTGCACTGATCCAAAGCCAGGAGCCAGATGCTTCTTCCTGGTCTCCCATGCGGGTGCAGGGCCCAAGCACTTGGGCCATCCTTCACTGCCTTCCCGGGCCACAGCAGAGAGCTGGACTGGAAGAGGAGCATCCAGGACTAGAACCGGTGCCCATATGGGATGCCAGCGCCACAGGAGGAGGATTAGCTTAGTGTACCATGGTGCCAGCCCCACAAACATTTCTTTTATGTTGTCAATGTTTATCTTTGGGCACACCAAAATTTTTCTTTACACATTTTTCTTTTTTTAAAGGATGATACATGGACGTTTAATACCTCCATATTATTTCTTAAAGATTAAATCTTTTGGGACTCTTGCTGTGGCACAGTGGGTTAAGGCCCCGGCCTGCAGTGCCGGCATCCCATATGGGTGCCAGTTTGAGTCTTGGCTGCTCCACTTCTGATCCAGCTCTCTGCTATGGCCTGGCAAAGCAGTAGAAGATGGCCCAAGTTCTTGGCCCCTGCACCCACATGGGAGACCAGGAAGAAGCTCCTGGTTTTGGATCAGCTCAGCTCTGGCTGTTGCCGTCATTTGGAGAGAGAACCAGTAGAATGGAAGACCTCTCTCTCTCTCTGGCTCTACCTCTCTCTGTAACTCTTTCAAATAAGTAAACTAATTCATTAAAAAATAAAAGAAATCTTTCTTAAAAAGAATCCCCAACTTTTTTCTTCTTCTTTAAAAAATTGCAAATTTTTCATATTTTTAAAAGATTTATTTTTCTTCATTTGAAAGAGTAACAGAGAGGGAGAGACAGAGAAGGAGATCTTCCATCTGCTCATTCACTCCCCAAGTGGTTGCAACAGTCAGGACTGGACTGGGCTGAAGCCAGGAGCCTGGGACTCCATCTGGGTCTCCCAGGTGGGTGGCGTGGGCCTAAGCACTTGAGCCTCTTCCTCTGCTCTCCCAGGTGTGTTCGCAGGGAGCTGGCACAGAAGCACAGCAACTGGGACTTGACTTGGCTCCTGTAGAAGCAGTAGCTTAGCCCTCTGTGTCACTGCGTCGGCCCCTCCTTTCTTCTCTCTAAGTCCCTTTTATAAACTATTAGTCTCATTCATTGAGCATCCATTTATTAAACACCTGTAGCCAAACTCCAGTGTCTAGGAAGTCACAGTCCAGCAGTCGGGAGAGAAAACTCAATAACCATGCAAATGAGAGCAAGGAAGCCAGGGCCCCTGGGGCTGCCGTGCCTGGTTGAGTTTGGAGGGCTGAGAGAGCAAGTCAGACAGAGGAAGGCTCATTTTTTACAGAGTGTTGAAGGAAGAGAATTTGGATAAAAACTAGAAGAAAATGGTCTTCCAGGTAGGAGGATGATTTGGGCTAACAGAGATGAACAAGCGGAGCCATTTGGCAAAATAGGAAGGCATCTGATTTGACTGAAATAGAAATGAAACAGGGCAGGCAGCAAACCAAGGCAGAGGCCACGAAGGGTGCTCCGTCCAGAGTCCACGGTGTTTAGTAGTTAGCGGTGAGGCCCTGGAGGGTTTCGGACAAACATGCTGAGCTCAGATCTGTCCATTGCTGTTGTCCATTTTGGTGAATTTCTTGTTATTCTGCTTGTTTGCCTCATTAAAACATATTTGCTATTTTACAAACACAGGGAGTTTTAAAACAAGGGGAAGCCAAAAAACATTTTAGTAAAATGGTTAGACTTACCAAATCCCTGGAGTGCTCCCCCCAGCATTTGGGCATCCATCATGGGGTTGAAGTTAGGAGCTGGGAAGATGGTCCCTTGCACCTGGTGGAGAGTCCGTAAGAAAGCAAGTGTGATAAGTTGCATGAAAGGTTTCAACATTTTTTTGCCAGAAAAATAACAGTGAAAATCTACTCTTTTCAAAATTAAAAAAAAAATTATTTAAGTTATACAAGTTTCATGAATGTCATAGATACAGAAAATCTATTCTTTTTAATTAAACATTTTAAAATATTTTGACTTGTATTTTAACAGCAGAGAGGCAGGGGAACTTCCATGCATGAGTTTATCCTCCAAATGCCTGCGACATCCAGGATTGGGCCAGGCAGCAGCTGGAAAGTTGGAACTGAATTGGAGCCTCTCATGTGGATGGCAGGAATCCAAGCACCTGACCCTATTCGCTGCTGCCTCCCAGAGCATATTGGCTTGAATCTGGATTGGAAGTGGAAGAACCAGGACTTGAACCAGGCCCTCAGGTATGAAATGCAGGTGTTCAAATGAAGTTTTAGCCAATGTGCCAAACACCAGTCCCTTATTTGTTTTAATTACTCTAAGACACACACAAATCTATTAAATGAAGGCCCTAATTGTATGTTAATCACAGACAGCTAATTTGGTTGTGTTTATTTCACCTATCGGCTTTCATAATGTTGACATCTACTATTTTAGACAGGAAACTGATGCACCTGAAACCAAGAGTAGAAAAATATAGGAAACAAATGAAAAATACGTGTCTTGTTAACAGCAGGAATCGTTTTCTTAGGAATTGGAGAGTACTTCACAGAAAGTGAAAAGGAAACTTTTGGGGAGAGAGTTCATGCCATGTACACAAATTATAAACAGCACAGCCTGTTTTTGCACATAAAGGACCCTAGAATCCCATTGGAGGAAATTAAAAACGTTTGAATTTGGGTTATGAGATTTATACACATGTGGGTCATCCAGGTGGGCAGGGTTATTTAGCTTGTACTCATAGCTGCAGGGACAAGCCAAAACCAGAGTGACGGGCCCTAGAAATTCTCCCTCTTGCCAGCAATAAAATGGCAGAGCAGTGAAGGCAGACTGGGTCCACATGGCCCATTTATTGTAGACAGAGCTGGCCCAGGCTGGGCACCATAGGATCACAGTCAGACTAGGAGAGCTTTCAGCAAAAAATGTGTTATGAAGAAAGGCAACTCTCCTGGATGTTGTCAGCGTAACCAGAACCATTGTGAAAAAAAATGCCTTCCCATAGCAAATGAACCCAGGAGGCCGTGAGCAGGGCTCATGCGCCATGCTGTTGAGCAGTATCATCTTAGCTGGAGACAGAGCTTTCCAACAGTGGAAGGTTGGTTAATTAACGAGAAAGGACTAGACCATAATTTCTACTTAAACATACTCACACCAGCACCCAAGTGCTCACGGGAGGATTAAGAACAGTGTTCGCTAGCTCAGAATTCAACTCATTTCAAACTTGATTTCGCTGATGCTAAGAAACATGGAGTTATCTGTTTGAAGAAGACCAAAAGCCTCATGATGATTGTGAGATGGCCATGTTTTCATATTTGGAAGTACAACTGTGTTAGTCGAGTGAACTTCTTAAACGCTTGTTTGGAAAGGTACATGTAATTAAGGGAAAAGCACAGTCTGCATCTTACAGAGTTCAAGTACATTCATGTACAAGTGCTTCTGAGGCCCATGACAAAGCTAATCTGCTTTGAGCTCTTCTCTCCCTAACATCCTCGCACTCACGACGTTGTTGTTTGTAGTGACCAAGATTGTCTATGTACTGAATCTTTTTAAACTATTCCAATTTATTAGTGATGTCACTTGTATTAAATGATTGATTTAAAAATCATTTAGTGAAATTTTTGGCTGAATAAACTTGGTTTACATATGATATAATAGAAGTTTTTAATTTTTTTTGCAAATACAGAGCATATATGAATTAAGTAGATTCTTTCCATCATTATATTTATCATATTGGAGAAACAATAATAAGTAAATAAGAGAGAGAAAAATTAGCCTGAAAAAGAAGGTTGGGGAAGAGCTGTTCATAGTTGACAGAGCAGAAATTTCTCCCTTATAAGTGTGTGAACAAGCAAGTGATCTGGAAAGTGAGGGCACAGGCATGATTTGCTAGTTGTATGTGAGTAGAAAATAAAGTTGGGGGTAGCAGGTACAAGATTACTATGGGATGTCAAAAGTCTTAAGCAAGATATTGATAGCTGATTTGAGTTCCAGTGGTGACGATGGAGCAAGGGAAAGAATGAGAGGAAAAAAAAAAACAGTGCAGTTGGCAGGGCGACTCGTTGAGAGTCCCAGCTGACATGTAATGCAGACCTGACCCAGCCGAACAGTGCATGCTCCATGAACGCAGCTGCTCCATTAACTGCATCTAATCTGACCTACTGGTTTTCCTGAGACACAGCTGAACTTCACCCAGTGAAACTGAAAAAGCCACAGACTGTTGCTTCAGGTGTGTGTTCAGTCTGTAACACCGCTAAAGCAGCACCCTTTTCATTGAAGGATCTTAAGTTTTTGTGGCTATAGGGCCAATTGGAAAATTTGAAAAACAAGTACATTGCTCAGCATGACAGTGAAAAATACTATGTGTGTGTGTATGCTAATGATTTTATTTTCCTTGCTTTGAAAAAAAGGTAACTACCATCATGAAAAGACATACAAGTTTAAAATACACTAGAGAAATGGTAAAGGATATTCAACATGAGCAGAAGAAATTTTAAAAACATCAGAGTCATATCCTTGAATGTAAATAGACTAAATTGCCAAGCTACAAGAGACAGACTGGGGCCAGCTTTGAGGCATAGCAGGTTAGGCTACTGCCTGCAGTGCAGGCATTCTCTGTGGGCACCAGTTCGAATCCTGGTGCTCCACTTCCTATCCAGCTCCCTGCAAATAGGCCTAGGAATACAATAGAAGACAGTCCACGTGTTTGGGTCCCTGCAACCATGTGGGAGACCTGGAAGAAGCTCCTGGTTCCTGGCTTCAGTTTGGCCTAGCCCCAGCCATTGTGGCCATTTGGGGGGTGATCCAGCAGATGGAAGAGCTCTCTCTCCATCTCTCCCTCCCTCTCTCTCTCTCTGTAACTCTGCCTTTCAAATAAATAAATAAAATAAATCTTAAAAAATTTAATAGAAAAACCAGACTGGCTGAAAGGATTAAAAAAGAAGACTCAATGACACCTTACCTAAAAGAAACTGATCTCACCAATAAAGATGCAAAGACAGAAAATAAAAGGACAGCAAAAGATAGCCCATGTTCCTTGGCAGAATGTGCCCCGACCCCCAACCCCCCAACTGTTAGATTCATCAGGAAAAGAAGACTCAAATCTGAGAAGTAGATCAGAGAAGAAAAAGGTGATACTACAACAATACCACAGAAATACAAAGGGTCATTGAGACAAATATTAAATACATCAACAAACTTCAAAACCTAGAATATATGGACAAATTTCTGGATGCATATAACTTACCAGAAAGCCTGAATGGACTACCAGTGAGTAACGACATTCAATCAATAATAAAAGACTCCCATTGTAGAACAGGCCAGGACCAGAAGGCCTCACAATGAAAGAACTTTTAAGGAAGAACTAGCACCAGTTCTGCTCACATTTTTGAAAGGGTGGAACTCTTCCAAGCTCATTCTAGGAGGCCAGCATTACCTTGATTTCAAGACCAGACAAGGATACAACAGCAGAAAATTACAGCCCAATCTCACTGATAAATGCAGATGCAAAGGTTTTCAACAAAGCATTAGCAAGTTGGATCCAACAACACATGAAGCAATCAATCACACTGGCCAAGTGAAATTTACCCCTGGGATGCAGATAATGTAATATACATGAATCCATTAACATGACACATCACACTAACTTAATGAATGTGGGAAAGCTGAGGAAATTTTCTCTAAGATCTGCAATTGGACAAGGATATCCACTCCCACTCTGCTTATTCAGGATGGCACTAGAAGTTTTAGCTAGAGCCACTAGACATGATAAAGAAACAAAGGCATACAAATAGGAAAGAAGTAAAAATTTTGTAGATAATATATATGACCAAGAGACTGCTAGAACTGATCAACAAATTCAGTAAAATTGCCAGACAATAAATTGACACAGAAGTCAGTAACATTTTTATATTCTAATAATAATAATATACCAGTAATAATCAGCCAGGGTTGCTTTCCAATTACAGGAATGCACACTGGAGAGATTTTTCAAACACTTTTTTTTAAAGATGTACTTAAAGGGATCACATAAACAAAACTAGAGTCTGCTAACACTAACTGATAGAACCAAAAAAGGAGAGAAGAATCTAACATGGGAAGTGAGATACACAGCAGACCCATAGAATGGCAGATGTCCTAAACAGCACTCTGGCCTCAGAATCAGTCCTTAAGGCATTCAGATCTGGCTCAAGAGCCCATCAGTGTATTTTAGGCATGGAGGGCCAAGACACTCTGGAAAAAAAAAAAGATGACCTAAATGAAAGATCTCTGTGAGTGAGATCCCAGCGGAAAGAACGGGCAATCAAAGACAAAGGTACCTTTCTCTGAAGGGAGGAGAGAACTTCACTTTGACTATGACCTTGTCTAAATAAGATTAGAGTTGGTGAACTCTAAACTTCCATAGCCTTGGTAACTCATGACAAGAGCCTAGGGTGATTACTGATGCCATAAATAACAGTGTCAATTGTTAAATTGACAACAGGAGTCACTGTGCACTTTCTCCCCATGTAGGATCTCTGTCCTTAATGTGTTGTATTATGTGAATTAATGGTGTAACTAGTACTCAAACAGTACTTTACACTTTGTATTTCTGTGTGGGTGCAAACTGATGAAATCTTTACTTAATATATACTAAATTGATCTTCTGTATATAAGAAAAAAAGATGTGTCGATCTATTCATTTGAAAGGCAGAAAGAGAGAGAGACAGAGAGATCAAGATCTTCCACCTGCTGGTTCACTCCCTAAAGGCTGAAAACAGCTGCAGCTGGGCTGTGTTGAAGCCAGGAACCTGGAACTCCATCCGGGTCCCCTAGATGCTCCCGCCACAGTGCTATGCCACAATGCCAGTCCCTTCCTGACTCATCTTACAAGGGTCAAAGAGGTTGCACCTTATTTCCTGAGATCGTTTTATAGGCTGATGCTCTCACATTCTTTGCTATTTCCATCTATATGTCCTCATCACAAATATAAATAGTACTAAATGCTTGGAACTAAGAGGCGAACAAAAGATCTGTGCGTTAGTCTTTTATATGAAGGGCAATATATGTATCAGTAGAAACAATAGGTAAAATAAAGCTATCAATGATTGAATATAAAACAATCATTATAGAAATATTTACAACGTACAGAGTTGCTATGATCTTTGTTGCATAAAATATTGTTCTTTGTTACCCAGATAATTTAGAATTAATGTTACAAAATATAAGTACAGAAAGCCAGGAATAACAACTTTTGCTTCTTGACATTTTTTTCTTACTCCAAATCAAGAATGAATATCCATGCAGGTATCCTTACACATTTCAACAATACTTTCAGAATTGGTTCCTTCCCAATAAAAACATATACACATACATAGTTTTCCTTTTAAGCAATTCTCTGAAATTCTTCCAAATCATGAAATCGTATTGAAGGAGAAACCCCCTACAGTACAGAATATATTTCATGAGGCTTTAAACACCCTCAGCTAGGTTCTCAATAATTTAGGCAATAACTACCCATTCATTCCCATGACTGATTAGGAAAGGGAACAACAGTGGTTCTCCATGGAATCCCCACTGCTCTGAGAGAGCAATCACATTACAGTCACCCTGCCTTGGCTTGGTCTAAAGGATTTTTCAGGCGCTGAGAACAAGGCATAAATCAAAGTGAGTAAGAACCTGCAGAGTTCCGATAGCTTCCTCCCCACTTGGACACCTCTCGCCGTGAGGCTGATCATCTCAGCCAGAAAAGAGGGAATGCATATGACTTTAAAGACTTGTTATTTCTTTATTTTCATTTTATTTGAAATGGAGAAAGAGAGGGAAGGAGAGAGCGAGGGGTGGATATGTATGTGTGTGCATATATATATATATATATATATATATATAATATCAGTGTTTGAGTTGAGTTGTACTGATGATTGGCAACAGACTACTTAATAGTGACTTCTTAGACATTGATTTTAAAAACAAAAGTCTGTCTTTCTGCACTTGTTCCATCTCCATGGGTTGCAACCCAGCCCAAATTCCAGATCCTCTTCCAATGTCATGTGAAGCCTTTTCCACTTTGGAAAATTTTCTTTAATATTCACTTTGCATCTCTGTTCCATGTGATGCTTCATCTTTTGCATTTGTCTTTACACTTTGATCTTTTGAGGGCAGATACTTTTCTTTTCTTGACTTTTCCAAGCATCTAGGGTAGTGCCTTGGCTGTGGACTCGAGTTCATGTCCAGTTTGCCAAGGGGTTTTTAAAATTTATTATTCATATAAGCAGGCTACGTTCTAGGAATTTCCCACCTGCATTTCCCCGGTTATCAGGAGCCTGATGAGACAGATTCTAGTCTTTTTATCTCATAAATGAAGAGGCTAGGAGACTAAGTTGTTTAAATCCACCCAAGTAGTGTGTCATGAAGCCAACACTCAAATAAATAAAGAGTGCCCTCTTCATTATAGCTGTCATTGATGTAAAATAAACTAACACACAAGGACGTTAAAGATCTCTACGATGAAAATTACAAAACCTTAAAGAAAGATATAGAAGAGGATAGCAAAAAATGGAGAAATCTTCCATGCTCATGGATTGAAAGAATCAATATCATCAAAATGTCCATTCTCCAAAAAGCAATTTATACATTCAATGCAATTCCAATCAAAATACCAAAGGCATTCTTCTGAGATCTGGAAAAAATGATGCTGAAATTCATATGGAGACACAGGAGACCTCGAATAGCTAAAGCAATCTTGTACAACAAAAACAAAGCCAGAGGCATCACAATACCAGATTTCAGGACATACTACAGGGCAGTAGTTATCAAAACAGCATGGTACTGGTACAGAAACAGATGGATAGACCAATGGAACAGAATAGAAATACCAGAAATCAATCCAAACATCTACAGCCAACTTATATTTGATCAAGGATCCAAAACCAATCCTTGGAGTAAGGACAGTCTATTCAATAAATTGTGCTGAGAAAACTGGATTTCCACATGCAGAAACATGAACCAAGATCCCTACCTTTCACCTTACACAAAAATCCACTCAACATGGATTAAAGACTTAAATCTACGACCCAATACCACCAAATTATTAGAGAGCATTGGTGAAACCTGCAAGACATAGGTACTGGCAAAGACTTCTTGGAAAATACCCCAGAAGCACAGGCACTCAAAGCCAAAATTAACATTTGGGATTGCATCCAACTGAGAAGCTTCTGTACTTTAAAAGAGACAGACAGGAAAGTGAATAGGAAACCGACAGAATGGGAAAAAATATTTGGAAACTATGCAACAGATAAAGGGTTGATAACCAGAATCTACAAAGAAATCAAGAAACTCCACAACATCAAAATAAACAACCCACTTAAGAGATGGGCCAAGGACCTCAAGAGACATTTTTCCAAAGAGGAAATTCAAATGGCCAACAGACACATGAAAAAATGTTCAAGATCACTAGCAATCAGGGAAATGCAAATCAAAACCACAATGAGGTTTCACCTCACCCCAGTGAAAATGGCTCGCATTCAGAAATCCATCAACAATAGATGCTGGAGAGGATGTGGGGAAAAAGGGACACTAACCCACTGTTGGTGGGAATGCAAGCTGGTTAAACCACTATGGAATTCGGTCTGGAGATTCCTCAGAAACCTGAATATAACCCTACCATACAACCCAGCCATCCCACTCCCTGGAATTTACCCAAAGGAAATTAATTTGGCAAACAAAAAAAGCTGTCTGCACATTCATGTTTATTGCAGCTCAATTCACAATAGCTAAAACCTGGAACCAACCCAAATGCCCATCAACAGTAGACTGGATAAAGAAATTATGGGACATGTACTCTACAGAATACTATACAGCAATCAAGAACAATGAAATCCGGTCATTTGTAGCAAAATGGAGGAATCTGGAAAACATCATTCTGAGTGAAT
>JADBBT010004248.1:0-10465 GCA_015711505.1 Sylvilagus bachmani | reverse complement strand
TGGGCCATCCTCCACTGCACTCCCGGGCCACAGCAGAGAGCTGGCCTGAAAGAGGGGCAACTGGGACAGAATCTGGCGCCCCAACCGGGACTAGAACCCGGTGTGCCGGTGCCGCAAGGCGGAGGATTAGCCTGTTGAGCCACGGCGCCGGCCTCAGGTCTGTTTCTTAATACCATGCCATGGATAGCTTAATTGTATCTTCTGAGGCATTTAAATTAAAAAAAAGTTATTTCCTTTGTTCATTTGAGAGTGGGGGGGGGGAGAGAGAGAGAGAGAGAGAGAGAGGGAGAGAGAAAATAAGAGATCTCCCATCCTCTGGTTCATGCTCTGAATGTCCCCAGCAGCCAGGGATGGGCCAGCTGTAGTTAGAAGCTCAGTCCAGATCTCCTAACGTGGTGGCAGAGAGCCAACCTTGAGCCATCATCACTGCCTCCCAGGGTGGGTATTAGCGGGAAGGGAGAATTAGGAGCGGGGCTGGGACTGAAAGCGAGAGGGAGATCTTCTATTCCCTGGTTCATTCCCTAAATGGCTGTGACAGCCAGGGTAGGAACCTGAGCCTGGAAGTTCATCCGGGTCTCCTACATGGATGGCAGGGTCCCAGGAACTTGGGCCATCCTACACTACCTTCCCAAGCATGTGAGCAGGGAGCTGGACTGGAAGTTGAACAGCTGGGACTTGAACTGGTGCTTTGATAGATGACAATGGCACTGCAGGTGGCAGCTCAACCCACTGCACCACAACGCTGGCCTCAGTTTAATTCTCCACAAGCCACTTCACCCATTGCCTAGCATGGCTGGCTCATGGAAGCATTGGAGAGAGACTTTCCTCAGTGAAGGAATGAATTAATTCCATGTGTATAAAACAATCTAACAGATGTCATCTCAATTACAGCTAAGCTTATAAAAAAAGCAACACTACAGTACCAGGTAGCACGACATGTTCCCAAGCAATAAAAGACAAAACAAGGCAAAGTAAAACCAAATGCAGTCACGTTAACAGAATAGTTAGAAGACAAATAGTTGCCGTTAGTTCTTAGATTTTACTAACTTCTCCAGCTCACCACGTTGACTGATGAGGGAGAGACAGCAGAGTTGGGGGAACTTTGGAGAAAGAAAATCAAGACAGGGAGCCAGTGTTGAGGTACAGCAGGTTAAGCACCGCCTGTGATGCTGGCTCCCACATCTGAGTGCCGACTGGAATCCTGGCTGCTCTTCTGATCCAGCTCCGTGCGCCTGGGAAAGCAGTGCTACTCACATGGAAGACCCGGCTCATCCTAGCCCAGCTCCTGGTCATTGCGGCTATTTGGCGGAGTGAACCAGCGGATGGAAGACCTCTCTCTCTCTCTTTCTGTCTTTCCCTATCGTTCTGCCTTCAAGTAAATAAAATAAATATTAAAAAAAAATAAAGATGAAAACAATTGCTTTTTGTTTTGTAAGCTATCCCTTGATGCTACATGAGGCTTTGTTGAATAGTCTTTTCTCTCATTTTTACCCTGGATTTGTTAACTTCAGTTACTTTGCTTTGAAAATTGATTTGAGATATTTTTGGGTCCCAAATACCTGAATTAATTCAAACCAGATTCCAAAAGCACAGTAACTTAGAAACAAAGCCACATACCCATCAATATATGGCTAAACAAATGACATTCTAGCGCATGGGAAAATAGAATATGGTATGTCCATTCAGAGTGTTACTCCGGCCTTAAATAGGAACGAGATCCTGAAACAGGCTGCAGCATGGGTGGCCCCAGGAGGCACCAGGCTGAATGAAACAAGCTAGACACAAAAGACACAACTCCAGTTCTGTGAGGGACCTGGACAGGAAGGAGAACAGTGGGTGCTGGGAGCAGGACTGTTCCCACTGGAGGTGATGGGAGAGCTCCGGTGATGCATGGTGGCACGGTTCTACTATGCCACGAAACTGTACAGTCAGAAGTGGTTGAGAAGACAAATTTCATGCTATATATATTTGGTCACAGATAGTTTTTCAGTGTCATTGCAGTAATTCTTTTTTTTTTTAATTTAATTTAATTTTATTTTTTTTGACAGGCAGAGTGGACAGTGAGAGAGAGAGACAGAGAGAAAGGTCTTCCTTTGCCGTTGGTTCACCCTCCAATGGCTGCCGTGGTCGGCGCGCTGCGGCCGGTGCACCGCGCTGATCCGATGGCAGGAGCCAGGTGCTAGGTGCTTTTTCCTGGTCTCCCATGGGGTGCAGGGCCCAAGCACTTGGGCCACCCTCCACTGCACTCCTGGGCCACAGCAGAGGGCTGGCCTGGAAGAGGGGCAACCGGGACAGAATCTGGCGCCCCGACCGGGACTAGAACCCGGTGTGCCGGTGCCGCAAGGCGGAGGATTAGCCTGTTGAGCCACGGCGCCAGCCTGATTGCAGTAATTCTCTTGGGTGAGTGGGCATTGTGGCATAGTGGACTAAGCTACTCTTTGGGATGCCTGCGTTCCATATTGGAGAGCCTGGGATCAGATCCTGCCTCCACTTTCAACCTATCTTCTGCTAATGCTCCTGGAAGGCAGCTGATGATGGCTTAACTACTTGGTCTCCTGCCATCCATGTGGGAGACCCAGAAAGAGTTCCTGGCTCCTGGCTTCGGCTTCACGCAGCCCTGGCTCTTGCAGGCATTTGGGGAGTGAACTGGTGGATGGAAGGTCTCTCACTCTCTTCTTGTATTTCAATCTGTCATTCTGCCCTTCAAGTAAATTAATTAAACAAAACACATCAAAAAGGAATTCTCTTGGGATGACTATCACCTTCCACATTTAAAAAAATAAAGATACCATTCATTTTGCATGCTAAAAGCCTACAGTGCAAAGGACTCCATCTTCTAGGGGCAGACATTTGGTGTCCTGGTTATGATGCCACTTGGGATAATTGTATCCTATATTTACTCGTGACTTTGGCTTCCTGCTGACGCACACCCTAAGAGCAGAAGGGGATGGCTCAAGTGCTTGGGTTCCTGCCACCCACATGGGAGACTTAAACTGAGTCCACAGCTCACGGCTGTGACCTGAGTCCGCCCAGATGTTGCAGGCATTTAGGGAGTAAGCCAGTGGATGAGAAATCTCTGTTTCTCTCTTTCAAATAAATTAAATAAATAAAAATAAAATAACACATTTTCCAGGCATTCCTCAATACCGACTCTTCTGTATCAGGAGGGGCAAAACACTGTTGCCTATGGTGACTGAAAATCCAGTAGTAAAACAATTCAGATGCTGAAAAATTTAAAGAAAGAAGAAGGCATCCTGCTAGTCAAGATCAAGTACTACTAGCAGCTGATTTATATTATATCTCTCCAGACTTTGTTACTGTGCAAACATGCACAAAGAGTAGAATCACACTGCATACTACTTTGAGACTTATTTATTATTCTTTAAACATTTTATTTATTTATTTTAAAACTACAGTTACATAGAGAAAGAGAGAGACAGAGATCTTCCATCTGCTGGTTCACTTCCCAGATGGCTGTAATGACCAAAGGTGAGCTAAAGCCAGGAGTCAGGAGCTTTATCCGAGTCTCCCATGTGGGTGGCAGGGGCCATAAACTTGTGCCATCTTCCACGGCTTTTCTTAGGCCAATAGAAGGGAACTGGATCAGAAGTGGAGCAGTTGGGACATGAACTCTTTTGGGAAGCAAGTGTTCCAGGAAATGACCTTATCTGCTATACCACAACGCTGGCCCCTTGAGACTTATTTTAAACCTGGGATGTTGTCGAAATCTTTCCAGGGAGAAAACTCTTATCATTGGGCCGGTGCTGTGGTATAGCAGGTAAAGCCACAACCTGCAGTGCCAGCATCCTATATGGGCACCGGTTTGAGTCCTGGTTGTTCCACTTCCAATCCAGCTCTCTGCTATGGCCTGGGAAAGCAGCAGAAGATGGCCCAAGTCCTTGGGCCCTTGCACCCATGTGGGAGACCCAGAAGAAGCTCCTGGCTCCTGGATTTGGATCAGTGCAGCTCCGGCCATTGCGGCCAACTGGGGAGTGAACCAGTGGATGGAAAACCTCTCTCTCTCTCTGTAACTCTGACTTTCAAATAAATAAATAAATATTAAAAAAAAGAAAACTATATCATCATTTTTTGATGCTTCCTCTGTTGATGAACCTTTAAATTGTTTCTAAACTTTCTTATTTACTTATTTATTTGACAGCCTAAGTGTTAGAGAGGCAGGGACAAATCTTTTATCCACATCTTCACTCCCCAAATTCACTTCTGTTGGGAAGGCAGTGGAAGATGGCATAAATACTTAGGCCCATGCTACCCACAAGGGAAACTCGGATGGAGTTCCAGGCTCCTGGTCTTGGCCTGAACCAGCTCAAGCCATTGTGGCTATTTGGGCAATGAACCAGTGAATAGAAGATCTCCATCTCAATCTCTGCCCTTCAAATAAGCAAATAAACCTTTATAAATAAATTAAAAAGGTGAAATGCCAAGGTATCTATATTTAGGTCTAAATACATATCATCGAAAAAACAGAGATGAAGCAAATACCATCATGATGTATTAATATAAACTATTGTTGTGGGTATCCATTATACTATTCTACTTTACTGCATATGAGAAAAATTTCTAATAAAAAGTGAAAAAAAAAACACATGGTTAGTAGTACAGGTATATGTAAGAGAGTGGCTAAGAACTTCCTGTTTTTTTTTTTTTTTAATTATTTATTTGAAAGACAGAGTTACAGATAGACTGAGACAGAGACAGAGAGAGGTATTTTTCATCTGCTGGTTCACTCTCCAGACTGCCCCATAACAGCTGGAGCTGGGCCAGTTCAAAGCCAGGGGCCAGGAGTTTCCTCCAGGTCTCCCATGTGGGTGGCAGGAGCCTAAGGACTTGGGCCATCTTTGGCTGCTTTTCCAGGTGCATTAGCAGGGAGCTGGATTGGAAGTGGAACAGCGGGTCTTGAAGCAATGGGATGCTGGTGACACAGGCTGTGGCTTTACCTTCTACACCACAGTGCCAGCCCCACATTTTTTTTTTTTAAGATGTATTTATTTGTTTGAAAGGCAGAAATACAGAGAGAGAAGGGGAGAGAGAGAGAGAGAGATCTTGCATCTGCAAGTATACTCTCCAAATGGCCACAGTGGCTGGGGCTGGACCAGGCCGAAGCCAGGAGCCAGGGGCTCCCTCCAAGTCTCCCATGTGGGTGCATGGACCCAAGTACTCAGGCCATCCTCCCCTGCCTTCCCAGGCACATTAGCAGGGAGCTGGATTGGAAATGGAGCAGCACATCCCAAATGGAGTGCTGGCACCCATGTAGGACGCTAGCACTGCAGGAAGAGGCTTAACCTAGAATGCCACAGTGCTGCCCCGTGTGTTTGTTTTCTAAGAACTTTCCTGGGTCCAATGGAGAACTGTGGAGTACAAAGAGCTACCCACTACGCCACAACGCTGGCCCCATAACTTCCTGTTTCTTTGCATTTTTTTTTTGTTTCCAGTTTTGTTGATGTATACTTTACCGAATATATAAAGAAAACTGTATATAATTAAAGCAAATGATGTGATGATTTGATATACATATGCATGGTGAGATGATGACCGTAATCCAGCTAGTGAGCAGATCCACGACCTCACAGAGTTACTCTGTTTTTTGTGGTGAGAACGCCTACTGTCTACCTTCTTGGCAAATTTCAAGCATGTAACACTGCGTTATTGTGACAGTCACGACACTGTGTATTAGATCCTAGAAGTGATTCATCGTGCAGCTGAAAGCTGCCTTGCACCTCCCCACTGCTCCCAGCCTTCAGCCACGGCAACCAGCGCTACAGTTTGTTTCTAGGAGTTTGATTTTTTAGATGCTACAGGTAAGAGGAATCTGGCAGTATCTGACTTTTCCTGCCTGATTAGCTGCACCTACACAATGCCCCGAAGGTCCATCAGGGTTCTTGAAAATCCCAGAATTCCCTATCTTTTTAAAAATATTTATTTATTTATTTGAAACTCAAGAGTTACAGCTAGAGAGGGATAGAGAGAGAGGGAGGGAGAAAGAGAGGGAGAGAGAGAGAGAGAGATCTTCCATCTGCTGGTTCACTTTCCACATCGCCACAATGATCAGGGCTGGGCCAGGCTAAAGCCAGGAGCTTCATCTAGGTTTTCCATGTAGGTGCAGGAGCCCGAGCACTTGGGCCATCCTCTGCTGCTTTCCCTGGCACAGTAGCAGGGATCTGGATAACAGGGGAGTAACTGGACTTGAACCAGTGCCCATATGGGATGCCGGCAGTGCAGATGGCGGCTTTACCCATAGTGCCACAGAGCTCTTGGCTTCAAATGGACCCAGCTCCAGCTGTTGTGGCCATTTGGGGAGTGAACCAGCAGATGGAAGATTCTCTCTCTCTCTCTCTGCCCCTGCCTCTGTAACTCTGCCTTTCAAATAAATAAATCTTTAAAAAAAAGGGGGGGGGGTGAGAAATAAAAGAAGATTTTTGGGAGTGGAGTGGGGAGGCTTTTGGAAAGAGTTTTCTCAGTTTTAAAGAGACAAGGCAGGGCCAGTGCTGAGGCGCAGCAGGTTAGCCACCACCTGTGACACAGGCATCCCCGTATTGAACACTGCTTCTAGTCTGTTTCTGATCCAGCTCCCTGCTAATGCACCTGAGAATGCAGCAGAGAATGGCCCAAGAGCTTGCACCCTCACCACCCATGTGGGAGACCCAGATGGAGTTCTAGGCTCTTGGCTTTGTCCTGGCCCAGCCCCAGCTGTTGCAGTCATTTGGGGAGCAAACCAGCAGATGGAAGATCTCTCTCTCTCTCTCTTTCTCCCTCCCTCTCTCTTTCTTGCCCTCTCGCTCTTTCTGCTACTCTACCTTTCAAATAAGTAAAGTGAATCTTAAGGAAAAAAAAGAGCTAAGACTCCCTGGGGGATGCTGATGGTGGGGGAGGCTGTGTGTGCAGGGGCAGGAGCTGTATGGGAAATCTGTATGCCTTCTGCTCAGCTTTGTTGTAGGCCTAAAACTGCTCTAAAACTTAAGCTCTATCAGAAAGAAAGAGACACAAGGAGAAGCTGGGCTGTGTCACATCTGCATATGCTGGAACTCCTGCGACAAGACTTAAGAGGGTGGAACACAAGGGCAGAGTGGGCAAGCGATCCAGGATTTGGGGGGCCTGGTGCCCTTTGCCTCTAGACTTCCTGTCATATGCGATAAGAAATTCTCTACTGACTTAAGGTTGTGGTAATCTAAATTTTCTGTTACTTGTACCTGAAGCGTCCCAACTGATACAAACACGAACCATAGATTTTTAACGTATTTTTAGAAGACAGAACGCGGTTGGGAAAGTGATGACTAACAGGAAAGGAGCTGCTGACCTCCTGTAGAACCCCTGAGAAGTGAGAAATGAGCACTGGGACCTGCCCAGAGCTGCAAAGGCTGTGAGTGAGATGCATGCTCAATGCCGTGGGGAAGGCGAAAGGCTTTTTTTTTAGATTTATTTATCTGAAGGACGGAGTTACAGAGGGAGAGAGAGAGACAGAAAGAGAGAGATCTTCCATCTGCTGGTTCACTCTTCAGATGGCCACAACAGCCAGGAGTGGGCCAGGGCAATGCCAGGAGCCTGGAATGCCATCCGGATCTCTCACATGGGTGGCAGGGCCCATGTGCTTGGGCCATATTTTGCCGTTCTCCCAGGCACGTTAGCAGGGAGCTGGAATGGAAGCGGATGCCGATGTCGCGGACAGCAGCAGCTCAGCATGCTGTGCCACACTGCCGGCCCTGCACGTCTTAACGTAAGCGGATTGGACTACAGGTCATCTCTACTGCCTCACACAGCAAACGCTGCACCAGGGCACCAGCTGCACTCTCTGCTCCACTCTGACTTTCTGGCGGGAGAACAAAGGTTCACCTCCCAGGAAAATGAAAGACTTTAGACGCCGGGGCAGCAGGCTGAGCAGAGGCGAGGTGTGAGGAACAGGGCTGGAAACGATGTAAGTGGGGTCTGTCCTTGGCCAGGGCTCTAGCGTGCCTACTGTCAGGCAAGAGCCTTCCCTTGAGACACAACCTGGCCCACAGGAATGTTTTCCAGACGGCGCCCTTGGGAGTCCTCCAACAAAGGCGGCCTGGTGACAGGAGGACCGCTGCTGATGGCCCTGCCTGTGGACTTCCATTCTGTCTGTCAGAGACTCTTCTAAATAGGAGCGGTTATGAGGTCACCCGACATCCCTGGGGGACCTCCAACAGAGGCTGGCCAAGGAAACATGAAATACACGAATACAGAGACAGTTAAGGAAATGAAGATAATAAAGGAAAGAGGAAAGATTAAAAAAACCTACTTCAAAAGATACTAGAAGGGGTAGATGTTGTGGTGTAGCACATTAAGCTTGGGTCATGAGTGCCAGTTTGAGTCCCAACAACTCCACTTCCAATCCGGCTCCCTGCTAATACACCTGGGAAGCCAGAAATAAGGGCTCAAGTGTTTGGATCTTTGCCACCTGTGTGGGAGACCAGCACAGAGTTGCTGGCTCCTGGCTTCAGCCTAGCCTGGTTATTGCAGGCGTTTGGGGAGTGAACCAGCAGATGGAAGATCTGTCTCTGTCTCTTCTTCCTTCTCTGTCACTCTGCCTTTCAGATAAAATAAATAAATATTTTTTTAAAAAAACAGAACAAAGGAACAAAGGGCTGGCACTGAGGCATAGCAGGTGAAGCGGCAGCCTGCACTGCCGGCATCCTATGTGGGCACTGGTTTGGGTCCCAGCTGCTCTACTTCTGATCCAGCTCTCTGTCATGGCCTGGAAAAGCAGTAGAAGATGGCCCAAGTCCTTGGGCTCCCGCACCTGTGCGGTAGACCTGGAAGCAGCTCTGGCTCCTGGCTTTGGATCAGCCCAGCTTCAGTCATTGCAGCCATTTGGGGAGTAAACCAGTGGATGGAAGACCTCTCTCCCTGCCTTTCAAAGAAATAACTAAAGAACTAAATAAATCTTTTTTTAAGGAAAAAAAGATACTAGAGGGTTTAACCTACAAAAAATAATACTACCTTGTAAGAAATAAGAAACAATCAAATATGAACCAGGTACTTAAAAAATTACAAGCATCATAAATGGATTATTTCATATACAAATTTTGAAAGTAAAGTACAGAAAAATCAGAAGCAGAACAAGGAGACTGAGAGACAGGCAACAGGAAAAGAGTTAAGAGAATAAAAATAGGAGCTCGGGGCAGATGTCTCGTGTAGCAGTTAGCAAACCACTCGGGACATCCATATCCCACATCACAGTGCCTGGGCTTGAGTCCTGGCTTGGATCCTCATTCCAGCTTTCTGCTAATGCGCATCCTGGGAGATGGCAGGTGATGGCTCAAGTACCTAGCTCCCTGCAACCCACAGGGAGACCTGGATTGAGTACCCTGATGTTGGCTTTGGCCTGCCTCAGCCACAGCTGGTGCAGACATTTGAGGAGTAAACCAGCAGAGAGAGCATCTGTTTTTGTCAGACTCTCTACCTTTCAAATAAAATGAACATAAATAAATACAAATTTAAAAAATGAGAACAGGGACCGGTGCTGTGACACGGCAGGTAAAGCTGCCACCTGTGATGCCGGCATCCCATATGGGCGCCAGTTTGACTCCCGGCTGTTCCACTTCAGATCCAGATGGCTGCTAATGTGCCTGGGAAAGCAGTAGAGTGTGGCCCAAGTGTTTGGGGCCCTGCAACCATGTGGGAGACCTGGAAGAAGGTCCTGGTTTTGATCTGGCCCAACCCTGGCCCTTGCAGCTGTTTGTGGAGTGAACCAGCGGATGGAAGATCTTCGTGTCTCTGTGTGTGTGTGTACGTGTGTGTATCACTCTATCTCTGTGTAACTCTTTCAAATAAATACAGTAAATTTTGAAAAACAAGATGAGAGCAAAAGATCTAACATTTAAGTGATTGGAGGTAAAAAAAAAAAAAAGACAGAAGAAGAGAGAAAAAGACAACAGTGGTGAGAAAATGATCAAAGACACACAGAAGAAAATATCCAAGAGGACAGGTCTTTGCAGATTGAATAGATCTACTGAGGACCCACTGCAGAGAATGAATAAGGAGCCAGGCATATGAAGAGTGATTCTTTGGCTCACATATAGAAATCTACCAACAACAGATGCTGGCGAGGATGTGGGGAAAAAGGGACACTAACCCACTGTTGGGGGGAATGCAAACTGGTAAAGCCACTATCGAAGTTAGTCTGGTGATTCCTCAGAAACCTGAATATAACCCTACCATACAACCCAGCCATCCCACTCCTTGGAATTTACCCAAAGGAAATTAAATTGGCAAACAAAAAAGCGGTCTGCACCTTAATGTTTATTGCAGCTCAATTCACAATAGCTAAGACCTGGAATCAACCTAAATGCCCATCAACAGTAGACTGGATAAAGAAATTATGGGACATGTACTCTATAGAATACTATACAGCAGTCAAAAACAATGAAATCCGGTCATTTGCAACAAAATGGAGGAATCTGGAAAACATCATGCTGAGTGAAATAAGCCA
>JADBBT010004247.1:0-10465 GCA_015711505.1 Sylvilagus bachmani | reverse complement strand
TTGGGAAAAGGCTAATTGGTTCCACATGGAGATACAACAGATACACATAAGTGTTTTCTGAGTAGAATACAACAGAAACCAGGTTAAAAATGACATTTAGTTTGTAAACATGACATTAAATCCACTTGCCCACTAAAAAGACTTTGCTTTTCCCAAAAACCAGTTTCAATATTCTTTTCTGGTTCCTTTGCACAAGAATTCCACACGAGTTTGTCCAAATAGGTCCGGATCAAATCAGAAATATCCGTTTCTGTTGTGGCTAAATGAATATTAGATTTTAAAACAGCCTCTGTGTTTGTTAGTGTTTTCTGGATGTTAACTATGAACTTCAGAGTTTGGAATGAATTCTGGCATGTAACATTTTGTTATTCTGTTGGCAAACGCTCATTGGATTCACATGGAGACACAACAGGTACACATTCGAGTTTTCTGAGTAGAATGCTACAGAAACAAGGTTAACAATGGTATTTGTGTTTGCTAACAAGACATTGAATTCACTTGCCCACAAAATGTCTTTGCTTTTCTCCAAAACCAGTTTGACTCTGCTTTTCTGGGTCCTTTGCACATGGATTCCACATGAGTTTGTCCAGATAGGTCTGGATCAAATCAGAAATATCTGGTTCTGTTGTTTGTAAATCAATATCAGCTTTTAAAACAGCCTGTGTGTTTGTTAGTGTATTCTGGATATTATCTATGAGCTTTAGAGTTTTGAATGAATTTTAGCATGTTAGATTTTGTTTTTTTTTTGTTGGCAAACGCTAATTGGTTCCACATGGTGACACAACAGGTATACATAAGTGTTTTCTGAGTAGAATGCTACAGAAACCAGGTTCAAAATGATATTTGCACCTGTAAACATGACATTGAATCCACTTGCCCATGAAAAAGACTTTGCTTTTCTCCAAAAGCAGTTTGAATCTGCTTTTCTGGGTCCTTTGCACATGAATACTGACGAGTTCGTCCAGATAGGTCTGGATCAAACCAGAAATATCTGGTTCTGTTGTGGCTAAATGAATATCAGCTTTTAAAACAGCCTGTGTGTTTGATAGTGTTTTCTGGATATTAACTATGAACTTCAGAGTTTGGAATGAATTCTGGCATGTAACATTTTTTTTTGTTGTTGGCAAACACTAATTGGATTCACATGGAGAAACAACAGGTACACATAAGCGTTTTCTGAGTAGAATGCTACAGAACCCAGGTTAAAAATCATATTTCTGTTTGCTAACATGACATGGAATCCACTTGCCCACGAAAAAGACTTTGCTTTTCTCCAAAACCAGTTTCAATATTCTTTTCTGGATCCTTTGCACAAGAATTCCACACGAGTTTGTCCAAATAGGTCCGGATCAAATCAGAAATATCCGCTTCTGTTGTGGCTAAATGAATATCAGATTTTAAAACAACCTCTGTGATTGTTAGTGTTTTCTGGATGTTAATTATGAACTTCAGAGTTTGGAATGAATTCTGGCATGTAACATTTTGTTTTTCTGTTGGCAAACACTAATTGGATTCACATGGAGACACAACAGGTACACATAAGCGTTTTCTCAGTAGAATGCTACAGAACCGAGGTTAAAAATGATATTTCTGTTTGCTAACATGACATGGAATCCACTTGTCCACGAAAAAGACTTTGCTTTTCTCCAAAACCAGTTTCAATATTCTTTTCTGGATCCTTTGCACAAGAATTCCACACGATTTTCTCCAAATAGGTCTTGATCAAATCAGAGATATCCAGTTCTGTTGTGGCTAAATGAATATCAGATTTTAAAACAGCCTGTGTGTTTGTTAGTGTTTTCTGGATGTGAACTATGAACTTAGAGTTTGGAATGAATTCTGGCATGCAACATTTTGTTTTTTTGTTGTCACACACTAATTAATTCCACATGGAGACACAACAGGTACACATAAGCGTTTTCTGAGTAGAATGCTACAGAACCCAGGTTAAAAATGATATTTCTGTTTGCTAACATGACATGGAATCCACTTGCCTATGAGAAAGACTTTGCTTTTCTCCAAACCAGTTTGACTCTGCTTTTCTGGGTCCTTTGCATACGAATTCCACACGAGTTTGTCCAGATAGGTCTGGATCTAATTGAAATATTCGGTTATGTTCTGCCTAACTCAATCCCAGCTCTTGCTACAGCCTCTGTGTTTGTTTTTGTTTTCTGAATATTATCTGAGAGCTTTAGAGTTTGGAATGAATTCTGGCATGTAACACATTGTTTTTTTGTTGGCCCACACTAATTGACAACACATGGAGACACCACAGGTACACATTCGAGTTTTCTGAGTAGAATGCTACAGAAACCAGGTTAAAAATGATATTTGTGTTTGCTAACATGACATTGAATCCACTTGCCCAAGAAAAAACTTTGCTTTTCTCCAAAACCAGTTTCACTCGCTTTTCTGGTACCTTTGCACACGAATTCCACATGTGTTTGTCAATGATAGGTGTGGAGTAAAGCAGCAATATTCGGTTCTGTTGTTGATAAATGAATATCAGATTTTGAAACAGCCTGTGTGTTTGTTAGTGTTTTCTGGATATTAACTATGAACTTTAGTGGCTGGAATGAATTCTGGCATGTAACATTTTGTTTTTCTGTTGGCAAACGCTCATTGGATTCACATGGAGAGACAACAGGTACAGATTCGAGTTTTCTCAGTAGACTGCTACATAAGCCAGGTTAAAAATGATATTTGTGTTTGCAAACTTGACATTGAATCCACTTGCCCAAGAATATGACTTTGCTTTCCTCCAAAACCAGTTTCAATATTCTTTTCTGGGTCCTTTGCATAAGAATTCCGAATGAGTTTGTCCAGATCGGTCTGGATCTAACCAGACAGTTCCGGTTCTGTTCTGCCTAACTCAATCCCAGCTCTTGCTACAGCCTCTGTGCTTGTTTCTCTTTTCTGGATATTGTCTATGAACTTTAGAGTTTGGAATGAATTCTGGCATGTAACATTTTGTTTTTTGTTGGCAAACGCTAATTGGTTCCACATGGTGACACAACAGGTACACATAAGTGTTTTCTGAGTAGAATGCTACAGAACCAGATTCAAAATGATATTTGCACCTGTAAACATGACATTGAATCCACTTGTCCAAGAGAAAGACTTTGCTTTTCCCCAAAACCACTTTGACTCTGCTTTTCTGGGTCCTTTGCTCAAGAATTCCACACGAGTTTGTCCAGATAGGTCTGGACTAACCAGAAATACGCAGTTATGTTCTGCCTAACTCAATCCCTGCTCTTGATACCGCTTCTGTGTTTGTTTCTGTTTTCTGGATGTTATCTATGAACTTTAGAGTTTAGAATGAATTCTGGTATGTAACATTTTGTTTTTGTGTTGGCAAATGCTCTTGGATTCACAGGAACATACAACAGGTACACATTTTATTTTTCTGAGTAGAATGCTACAGAAACCAGTTTGAAATTGATATTTGTGTTTGCTAACATGACATTGAATCCACTTGCCCAAGAAATAGACTTTGCTTTTCTCCAAAACCAGTTTCAATATTCTTTTCTAGGTCCTGTGCTCAAGAATTCCGCATGAGTTTGTCCAGATATGTCGGGATCAAACCAGAAATATCCGATTCTGTTGAGGCTAAATGAATAACATCTTTTAATACAGCCTGTGTGTTTGTTAGTGTTTTCTGGATATTTTCTATGAACTTTAGAGTTTGAATGAATTTTAGCATGTAACATTGTGTTTTTTGTTGGAATCTCTAATTCATTCCACATGGAGACACAACAGGTACATATAAGTGTTTTATGAATCGAATGCTACAGAAACCAATTTAAAAATGATATTTGTGTTTGCTCACATGACATTGAATCCATTTGCCAAAGAAAAAGACTTTGCTTTTCTCCAAAAGCAGTTTGACTCTGCTTTTCTGGGTCCTTTGCACATAAATACCGACGAGTTTCTCCAGATAGGTCTGGATCAAACCAGAAATATCTGGTTCTGTTGTGGGTAAATGAATATCAGCTTTTAAAACAGCCTGTGTGTTTGTTAGTGTTTTCTGGATATTAACTATGAACTTCAGAGTTTGGAATGAATTCTGGCATGTAACATTTTGTTTTTCTGTTGGCAAACACTAATTGGATTCACATGGAGACACAACAGGTACACATAAGCGTTTTCTCAGTAGAATGCTACAGAAACCAGGTTCAAAATGATATTTCTGTTTGCTAACATGACATGGAATCCCCTTGCCCACGAAAAAGACTTTGCTTTTCTCCAAAATCAGTTTCAATATTCTTTTCTGGATCCTTTGCACAAGAATTCCACATGATTTTCTCCAAATAGGTCTTGATCAAATCAGAGATATCCGGTTCTGTTGTTGCTAAATGAATATCAGATTTGAAAACAGCCTCTGTGATTGTTAGTGTTTTCTGGATGTTAACTATGAACTTTAGAGTTTGGAATGAATTCTGGCATGTAACATTTTGTTTTTTTGTTGTCACACACTAATTAATTCCACATGGAGACACAACAGGTACACATTTGAGTTTTCTGAGTAGAATGCTACAGAAACCATGTTAAAAATGATATTTGTGTTGCTAACATGACATTGAATCCACTTTCCCACAAACAAGACTTTGCTTTTCTCCAAAAGCAGTTTGACTCTGCTTTTCTGGGTCCTTTGCACACAGATTCCACACACGTTTGTCCAGATAGGTCTGGATCTAAACAGACATTTCCGGTTCTCTTCTGCCTAACTCAACCCAAGCCCTTGCTACAGCCTCTGAGTTTGTTTCAATTTTCTGGTTATTATCTGTGAACTTTAGAGTTTTGAATGGACTCTGGCATGTTACACTTTGTTTCTTTGATGGCAAACACTAATTGGATCCACTTGGAGACACAACAGGTACACATTCGAGTTTTCTGAGTAGAATGCTACAGAAACCACGTTAAAACTGGTATTCGTGTTTGCTAACATGACACTGAATCCACTTGCCCACAAAAAAGACGTTGCTTTTCTCCAAAACCAGTTTGACTCTTCTTTTCTGAGGCCTTTGCACACGAATTCCACATTAGTTTGTCCAGATCGGTCTGGATCTTTCGAGAAGTATCCGGTTCTGTTGTGGTAAAGTTAATATCAGCTTTTCAAACAGCCTGTGTGTTTGTTAGTGTTTTCTGGATATTATCTATGAACTTTAGAGTATTGAATGTATTTTAGCATGTAACATTTTGTTTTTTTGTTGTCACACACTAATAAATTCCACATGGAGACACAGCAGGTACACATTCACGTTTTCTGAGTAGAATGCTACAGAAACCAGGTTAAAAATGATATTTGTGACTGAAAACATGACATGGATTCCACTTGCCTCAGAAAAAGACTTTGCTTTTCTCCAAAACCAGTTTGACAATGTTTTTCTGGGTCCTTTGCACACGGATTCCACAGGAGTTTGTCCAGATAGGTCTGGATCAAACCACAAATATCCGGTTCTGTGTGGCTAAATGAATATCAGCTTTTAAAACAGCCTATGTCTTTGTTAGTTTTTTGTTGATATTTTCTATGAACTTTAGAGTTTTGAATGAATTTCAGCATGTTTCATTTATTTTTTTTTGTTAGCAAATGCTAATTGGTTCCACATGGAGTCACAACAGGTACACATAAGTGTTTTCTGAGTAGAATGCTACAGAAACCAGGTTAAAAATGATATTTGTGTTTGCTAACATGACATTGTATCCACTTGCCCAAGAGAAAAGACTTTGCTTTTCTCCAAAACCAATGTGACTCTGCTTTTCTGGGTGCTTTGAACACGAATTCCTAGGAGTTTGTCCAGATAGGTCTGGATCTAACCAGAAATTTCTGGTTCTCTTCTGCCTAACTCAACCCCAGCTCTTGCTACAGCCTCTGTGTTTGTTTCTGTTTTCTGGATATTATCTATGAACTTTAGAGTTTGGAATGGACTCTGGCATGTTACACTTTTTTTTTTTGTTGGCAAACAATAATTGGTTCCACATGGAGAAACAACAGGTACACATTCAAGTTTTCTGAATAGAATGCTACAGAAACCACGTTAAAACTGATATTCGTGTTTGCTAAAATGATGTTGAATCCACTTGCCCCAGAAAAAGACTTTGTTTTTCTCCTAAACCAGTTTGACTCTGCTTTTCTGAGGCCTTTGCAAACGAATTCCACATGAGTTTGTCCAGATCGGTCTGGATCAATCCAGAAGTATCCGGTTCTGTTTTGGGAAAGTGAATATCAGCTTTTCAAACAGCCTGTGTCTTTGTTAGTGTTTTCTGTATATTATCTTTGAACTTTAGAGTATTGAATGAACTTTAGCATGTTTAATTTTTTTTTTGTTAGCAAACGATAATTAATTCCACATGGAGACACAACAAGTACACATTCGAGTTTTCTGAGTAAAATGCTACAGAAACCAGGTGAAAAATGATATTTGTGTTTGTAAACATGATATTGAATTCACTTTCCCCAGAAAAAGACTTTGCTTTTCTCCAAAACCAGTTTGACTCTGTTTTTCTGGTCCTTTGTACACGGATTCCACATGAGTTTGTCCAGATAGGTCTGGATCAAACCACAAATATCCGGTTCTGTGTGGCTAAATGAATATCAGCTTTTAAAACAACCTGTGTCTTTGTTAGTTTATTGTTGATATTTTCTATGAACTTTAGAGTTTTGAATGAATTTTGGCATGTTTCATTTTTTTTTTGTTAGCAAATGCTAGTTTGTTCCACATGGAGTCACAACAGGTACACATAAGTGTTTTCTGAGTAGAATGCTACAGAAACCATGTTAAATATGATATTTGTGTTTGCTAACATGACATTGAATCCACATGCCCACAAAAAAGACTTTGCTTTTCTCCTAAACCAGTTTGACTCTGCTTTTCTAAGGCCTTTGCACACGAATTCCACACGAATTTGTCCAGATCGGTCTGGATCAAACCAGAAAATCCGATTGTGTTGTGGGAATGTGAATATCAGCTTTTCAAACAGCCTGTGTGTTTGTTAGTGTTTTCTATATATTATCTATGAACTTTAGAGTATTGAATGAATTTTAGCATGTTTAATTTTTTTTTGTTAGCAAATGCTAATTGGTTCCACATGGAGTCACAACAGGTACACATAAGTGTTTTCTGAGTAGAATGCTACAGAAACCAGGTTAAATATGATATTTGTGTTTGCTAACATGACATTGCATCCACTTGCCCAAGAAAAAGACTTTACTTTTCTCCAAAACCAGTTTGACTCTGCTTTTCTGAGGCCTTTGCACATGAATTCCACATGAGTTTGTCCAGATCAGTCTGGAACTAACCAGAAATATCCAGTTCTGTTCTGCCTAACTCAATCACTGCTCTTGCTACAGCCTCTGTGTTTATTTTCTGGATATTATCTATGAACTTTAGAGTATTGATTGAATTTTAGCATGTAACATTTTGTTTTTTTGTTGTCACAAACTAATTAATTCCACATGGAGACACAGCAGGTACACAATCACGTTTTCTGAGTGGAATGCTACCGAAACCAAGTTAAAAATGATATTTGTGTTTGTAAACATGATATTGAATCCACTTGCCTCAGAAAAAGACTTTGATTTTCTCCAAAACCAGTTTGACTCTGTTTTTCTGGGTCCGTTGCACACGGATTCCACAGGAGTTTGTCCAGATAGTTCTGGAACAAACCACAAATATCCGGTTCTGTGTGGCTAAATGAATATCAGCTTTTAAAACAGCCTATGTCTTTGTTAGTTTTTTGTTGATATTTTCTATGAACTTTAGAGTTTTGAATGAATTTCAGCATGTTTCATTTTTTTTTTTGTTAGCAAATGCTGATTGGTTCCACATGGAGTCACAACAGGTACACATAAGTGTTTTCTGAGTAGAATGCTACAGAAACCAGGTTAAAAATGATATTTGTGTTTGCCAACATGACATGGAATCCACTTGCCCACGAAAAAGACTTTTCTTTTCTCCAAAACCAGGTTCAATATTCTTTTCTGGGTCCTTTGTACAAGCATTCCACACGAGTTTGTCCAGATAGGTCTGGATCTAACCAGAAATTTCTGGTTCTGCTCTGCCTAACTCAACCACAGCTCTTGCTACAGCCTCTCTGTTTGTTTCTGTTTTCTGGATATTATCTGTGAACTTTAGAGTTTGGAATGGCCTCTTGCATGTAACACATTGTTTTTTTTTTTTCTTTGCACACACTAACCCTCACCCTAACACTAACCCTAACCCTAAACTTAGCCCTAACCCTCAACCTAACAGTCACCATAACACTAACACTAACCCTAATTCTAACTCTAACACTACAATTAACCCTAACCCTAACCCTAACTTTAACCCTAACCCTAAAACCCTAACCCTAACCCTAAACCAACCCTAACCCTATCCCTAAGTCTATCACTAGCCGTAACACTAGGCTTAGCCCTAATTAGAAACCTAGCCTTAGACATAGATGTAGCCCTAATCCTAACACTAACGCAACACCTAGCCTTAACACTAACCCTAAACACAGCCCTAACCATAACCCTAACCCTAACCCTTACCCTAACTCTAACCATAACACTAACCCTAACCCTAAACATAGTCATAACAATAACCATAGCCATAATCATAACACTAGCCCTGACCCTAACCCTAACCCGAGCCCTAACCCTAACTCTAACTCTAGCTGCAATGAAAACCCTAACCCTGCCCCGAGCCCTAAACATAACCGTAACCCCAGACCTAGCCATAACCCGAGCCCTAAACATAACCCTAACACCAGAGCTAGCAATATCACTAACCCTAAAACTAACCCTAACGCCAACCCTAACCCTAAACCAATCCTAACCCCAACCCTAAATCTATCATGAGCCCTAGCACTAGGGTTAGCCTGAATCATAAACATAGCCTTAGACATAGACCCAAACCTATACCTGTCCAGATAGGTCTGGATCGAACCAGAAATATCCGGTTCTGTGTGGGTAAATGAATATCAGCTTTTTAAACATCCTGTGTGTTTGTTAGTGTTTTCTTGAAATTATCTATGAATTTTAGAGTTTTGAATGAATTGTAGCATATAACATTGTGTTGTTTTGTTGGCAAACGCTGATTAGTTCCACATGGAGACACAACAGGTACACATAAGTGTTTTCTGAGTAGAATGCTACAGAAAGTAGGTTAAAAATGATATTTGCAACTGAAAACATGACATTGAATCCACTTGCCCATGAAAAAGACTTTGCTTTTCTCAAAACCAGTTTCAATATTCTTTTCTGGGTCCTTTGCACATGAATCCACACGAGTTTGTCCAGATAGGTCTGGATCTAACCAGAAATATCCGGTTCTGTTCTGCCTAACTCAATCCCTGCTCTTGCTACAGCCTCTGTGTTTGTTTCTCTTTTCTGGATATGATCTATGAACTTTAGAGTTTGGAATGAATATGGCATGTAACACTTTGTTTTTTTGTTGGCAAACAGTACTTCGTAACACATGGAGACACAACAGGTACACATTCGAGTTTTCTGCATAGAATGCTACAGAAACCTGGTTAAAAATAATATTTGTATTTGCTAACATGACATTGTATCCACTTGTGCAAGAACGAGACTTTGCTTTTCTCCAAAACCAATTTGACTCTGCTTATTTCGGGCTTTGCACACGAATTCCACATGAGTTTGTCCAGGAAGGACTGGATCTAACCAGAAATATCCGGTTCTGTTATGCCTAACTCAATCCTAACTCTTGCTACAGCCTCTGTGTTTGTTTCTCTTTTCTGGATATTATCTATGAACTTTAGAGTTTGCAATGAATTCTGCCATTAAATATTTTGTTTCTTTCTTGTCAAACACTAATTGGTAACACATGGAGACTCAACAGGTACACATTCGAGTTTTCTGAGTAGAATGCTACAGAAACCAGGTTAAAAATAATATTTGTGTTTGCTAGCATGACATGGAATCCACTTGCCCACGAAAAAGACTTTACTTTTCTCCAAAACCAGTTTGTGCTTTTCTGGGTGATTTGCACACAAATTCCACACAAGTTTATCCAGATAGGTCTGGATCAAACCAGAAATATCCTGTTCTGTGTGGGTAAGTGAATATCAGCTTTTAAAACAGCCTGTGTGTTTGTTAGTGTTTTCTGAAAATTATCTATGAATTTTAGAGTTTTGAATGAATTGTAGCATGTAACATTGGGTTTTTTTGTTGGCAAAAGCTCATTAGTTCCACATGGAGACACCATAGGTACACATAAGTGTTTTCTGAGTAGAATGCTACAAAATTAGGTTAAAAATGATATTTGCGACTGAAAACATGACATTGAATCCACTTGCCCATGAAAAAGACTTTGCTTTTCACCAATACCAGTTTCAATATTCTTTTCTGGGTCCTTTGCACAAGAATTCCACACGAGTTTGTCCAGATAGGTCTGGATCTAACCAGAAATATCCGGTTCTATTCTGCCTAACTCAATCCTAGCTCTTTCCACAGCCT
>JADBBT010004246.1:0-10466 GCA_015711505.1 Sylvilagus bachmani | reverse complement strand
TAGGTCTAGGCCTAGTTCTAGGGCTAGGGCTAGGTTAGGGTTAGGGCTAGGGTAAGGTTTAGGGCTAGGGCTAGGGCTAGGGTTAGGGTTAGTGTTAGGGCTAGGGCTAGGGTTAGGGTTAGGGTTAGGACTAGATCTAGGTCTAGGCCTAGGTCTAGGGCTAGGGCTAGGTTAGGGTTAGGGCTAGGGTAAGGTTTAGGGCTAGGGCTAGGGCTAGGGCTAGGGTTAGGGTTAGTGTTAGGGCTAGGGCTAGGGCTAGGGCTAGGGCTAGGGTTAGGGCTAGGGCTAGGGTTTAGGTTAGGGCTAGGGCTTGGGTTAGGGTTAGGGTTAGAGTTAGGGCTAATTCTAGGGCTAGGACTAGTCTTAGGGTTTGTGTTAGTGTTAGGTTTAGGGATAGGGCTATGGCTAGGGTTAGGTTTACTGTTAGGGTTTGGGCTAGGGCGAAGGTTAGGGTTAGGGTTAGGCTTAGGCCTAGGGTTAGGGCTAGGGTTATGGTTAGTGAGGTTAAGGTTATTTTTAGGGCTAGGGCTACGTTTAGGGTTAGATTGAGTTTGGGGTTTGGTTGGGGTTAGTTTTACCTTTATGGTTAGTGTTAGGGCTAGGGCTAGTGCTAGGGTTAGTGTTAGGGTTAGGGCTAGGTCTAGGGTTATATTTAGGGTTAAGGTTATGGCTATGGCAAGGGCTAGGGCTAGGGCTAGATTTAGGGTTAGGTTTAGTGCTAGGGCTAGGGTTAGTTTGAGTTGGGGTTAGTTTAGGGTTAGGGCTAGGGTTAGGGTTATTTCTAGGGTTAGTGTTATGTCTAGGGCTAGGTCTAGTGTTAGGGTTAGGGGTAGGATTCGGTTTCAGGTTCAGGTTAGGTTTAGGTTTAGAGTTAGGGCTAGAGCTAGGGCTAGGGTTAGGTTTAGATTTAGTTCTAGAGCTAGGGCTAGGGCTAGGGCTATGGTTAGGGTTAGGGCTAGGGCTAGGGTTAAGGTTAGGGCTAGGGCTAGGGTCAGGTTTAGGTATACCATTAGGGTTAAGGCTAGGATTAGGGTTAGGGTTAGGTCTAGCAATAGGTCTGGGGCTAGGGCTAGGGTTAGGTTTGGGGCTAGTGCTAGGGCTACGGTTAGCGTTAGGGTTAGGTATACGGTTAGTGTTAGGAATAGGGTTAGGTTTAGGGTTAGGGTTAGGGCTCGGGTTAGCTTTACAGTGAAGGCTAGAGCTAGGTTTAGCATTAGGGTTACAGTTATGGTTAGGGCTAGGATTGGGGTTAGGGTTACTGCTAGGCCGAGAATTTTTTTTTGGGTTAGGCTTAGGGTTAGGGTTAGGGCTAGGGCTAGGGTTACGGTTAGGATTAGGGCTAGGGTTAGTGTTAGGATTAGGGCTAGGATTAGGGCTAGGGTTAGGGTTATGGTTAGGGTTAGGGCTATGGTTAGGGTTAGGGTTAGGGCTAGGGCGAGGGTTAGGGTTAGGGCTAGGGCTAGGGCTAGGGCTAGGGTTAGGTCTAGGGCTAGGGCTAGGTTAGGGTTAGGGCTAGGGCTTGGGTAGGGTTAGGGTTAGGTTTAATGTTAGGGCTAGAGCTAGGGTTAGCGTTTGGTTAGGGTTAGGGCTAGTTCTAGGGCTAGGGCTAGTCTTAGGGTTAGGGTTAGTGTTAGGTTTAGGGCTAGGGTTATGGCTAGTTTTAGGTGTACTGTTAGGGTTTGGGCTAGGGCGAGGATTAGGGTTAGGTTTACGGTTAGGGCTAGGGCTAGGGCTAGTGCTAGGGTTAGTGGTAGGGCTATGGCTAGGGATATGGCTAGGCTTAGGTTTAGGGTTATGGCTAGGGCTAGGGTTAGGGATAGGGTTAGTGTTAGGGCTAAGGCTAGGGCTAGTTCTAGTTTTACGTTTAGGGTTAGGTCTAGGGCTGGTGTTAAGCTTAGGGTTAGGTTTAGGGTTAGTGCTAGCGCTAGGGTTAGGGTTAGGGCTAGGGCTAGTGCTAGGGCTAGGGCTAGGGTTATGGTTAGGGCTAGGGATAGGGCTAGGGCTATGGCTAGGGCTAGGACTAGGGCTAGCGTTAGGGTTAGGGTTAGGGTTAGGGTTAGGGCTAGGTTTAGGGTTAGGGTTAGGTTTAATGTTATGGCTAGAGCTAGTGTTAGCGTTTGGTTAGGGTTAGGGCTAGTTCTAGGTCTAGGGCTAGTCTTAGGGTTAGGGTTAGGGTTAGGTTTAGGGTTTGGGCTATGGCTTGGTTTAGGTTTACTGTTAGGGTTTGGGCTAGGGTGAGGATTAGGGTTAGGTTTACGGTTAGGGCTAGGGCTACGGCTAGGGCTAGGGTTAGGGTTAGGGTTAGTGGTAGGGCTAGGGCTAGGGCTATGGCTAGGGTTAGGTTTAGGGTTATGGCTACGCTAGGGTTAGGGATAGGATTAGTGTTAGGGATAAGGCTAGGGCTAGTTCTAGGTTTAGGTTTAGGGTTAGGTCTAGCGCTGGTGTTAAGCTTAGGGTTAGGTTTAGGGTTAGTGCTAGCGCTAGGGTTAGGGTTAGGGCTAGGGCTAGGGCTAGGGCTAGGGTTAGGTTAGCATTAGGGTTAGGGCTAGTGCTAGGGCTAGGGCTAGGGCTAGGGCTAGGGTTAGGGTTCTGGCTTGCGCTAATGCTAGGGCTATGTGTAGGGTTAGGTTTAGGGTTAGGGCTAGGGCTAGGTTTAGGGTTAGGATTATGGCTAGGGCGAGGTATAGGTTTAGGGTTAAGGTTAGGGTTAGTGTTAGGGCTAGGGGGAGGGCTTGGACCAGGGTTAGGTTTAGGTTTATGGCTAGGGCTAATGTTAAGTCTATGGTTAGGTTTAGGGTTAGGGCTAGGCCTATGGTTAGGTTTAGGGTTAGGCCTAGGGCAAGGGCTAGGTTTAGGGTTATGGTTAGGGCTAAGGCAAGGCCTAGGGCTAGGTTTAGGGTTAGGGTTAGGGCTAGGGTTAGGTTTAGGTTTAAGCCTAGGGCAAGGGCTTGGTTTAGGGTTAGTCTTAGGGTGAGGGTTAGGTCTAGGGCAAGGGCTAGGGCTAGGTTTAGGTTTAGGGTTACGGCTAGGGTTCGGTTTAGGGTGAAGGCTAGGGCTAGGTTTAGGATTAGGGTTACGTTTATGGTTAGCGCTAGGCTAAGGTTTAGGGTTAGGGCTAGGCCGAAGATTAATTTTGGGTTAGGCTTAGGGCTAGGGTTAGGGCTAGGGCTAGGGTTAGGGTTAGGGCTAGAGCTAGGGTTAGGTTTAGGGTTAGGTTTAGGGTTACGGCTAGGGTTAGGGTTAGGGCTAGTCCTAGAGTTAGGTTTTGGACTAGGGCCAGGCCTAAGGCTAGGGCTAGGGTTAGGGTTAGGGTTAGTGGTAGGGGTAGGGCTAGTTTTAGGTTAGCTTTAGGGTTAGGGCTAGGGCTAGGACTTGGTCTAGGGCTAGGGCTAGGGCTAGGGTGAGGGTTAGGGCTTCCGCTAGTGCTAGGGCTAGGCCCAGGGTTAGTGTTAGGGTTTGGGTTAGGGCTAGGCTAGGCTCAGTTTTACGATTAGGGTTAGTGTTATAGCTAGGGTTTGGGTTAGGGCTAGGGTTAGGTTATGGTTAGGTGTAGGGTTAATTTTAGGGCTAGTGCTGTGTTAGCATTAAGACTATGACTTAGTCTAAGGCTATGGTTAAGGTTAGCTGTAGGATTAGTGTTAGGTTAGGGTTCGGTTTTGGTTTCGGGTTCGGGTAGGGTTAGGGTTCGGGTTAGGGTTTGATTCGGGTTAGGGTTAGGGTTAGGTTTCCGTTTCGGGTTCGGGTTTGGGTTATGGTTAGGGTTAGGTTTAGGGTTCGAGTTCGGGTTAGCTTTAGGGCTAGGGTTGGAGTTAGGATTAGGGTAATGGCTAGGGCTAGGTTTAGCTTTAGGGTTAGGGCTAGGGTTAGGGTTAGGGTTAGGGCTAGGGCTATGGTTAGGGTTGGGGTTAGGGTTAGGGCTAGGTCTAGGGGTAGGGCTAGCCTTAGGGTTAGGGTTAGGTTTAGGGCTAGGACTATGGTTAGTTGTAGGACTAGGTTTAGGGCTAGGGTTAGGGCTAGAGCGAGGGTTAGGGTTAGGGTTAGGGCTAGGGCTAGGGTTAGGGTAGGGCTAAGGCTAGGGCTAGGGTTAGTTTTGGGGTTGGGGTTGTGGTTGGGTTTGAGGTTGGGGTTAGGTTTAGGGTTCGGTTTAGGACTAGGGTTAGGGCTAGGGCTAGTGCTAGGGTTAGGGTTAGGGTTAGTAGTAGGGCTAGGCCTAGGGCTATGGCTAGGGGTAGGTTTAGTGTTATGGCTAGGGCTAGGGTTAGGGATAGGGATAGGGCTAGGGTTAGGTCTAGGGCTGGTGTTAAGGGTAGGGTTAGGTTTAGGTTTAGGTTTAGGGCTAGGGCTAGGGTTAGGGTTAGGGCTAGGGCTAGGCCTAGGGCTAGGGCTCTGGTTTCGGTTAGGGCTAAGGCTAGGGTTAGGGTTAGTGTTACGGTTATGGTTAGGGAAGTCTTAGAGTTAGGGTTAGGGATAGGGTTAGGTTTAGGTCTAGGGTTAGGCTTAGGCCTAAGGCTAGGGCTATGACTAGGGCTCGGGTTAGGCTTAGGGCTAGAGCTAGTGTTAGGGTTAGGGATACGGTTATGGTTATAGCTAGTTTTAGGGTTAGGGTTAGGGCTATGGCGACGGTTTGTGTTTGGGTTAGGCTTAGGGCTAGTGTTACGGCTAGGGTTAGGGTTAGTGTTAGCATTAGGCTTAGGGCTCAGGTTAGGGCTAAGTCTAGTGTTAAGGTTAGGGCAAGGGCTAGGGCTAGGGTTAGGGTTAGGTCTAGGGTTAGGTTTAGGGTGAAGGCTAGGGCTAGGTTTAGGATTAGGGTTACGGTTATGGTTAAGGCATGGTTAGCGTTAGGGTTATGGCTAGGCCGAGGGTTAGGTTTTGGGTTAGGCTTAGGGTTAGGGTTAGGGTCAGGGCTAGGGTTAGGGTTAAGGTTAGGGCTATGGCTAGGGCTAGGGCTAGGGCTAGGGCTAGGGCTAGGGCTAGGGTTAGGGTTAGGGCTAGGGCTAGATCTAGGTATAGGCCTAGGTCTAGCACTAGGCCTTGGTCTAGGGCTATGGCTAGGTTAGTGTTAGGTCTAGGTCTAGGGTTTGGGTTAGGGCTAAGGATAGGGCTAGGGCTAGGACTAGGGCTAGGGCTAGTGTTAGAGTTACGGTTAAGGTTAGGGTTAGGGCTAGGGCTATGGCTAGGGCTAGGGCCTGGGCTAGTGTTAGAGTTAGGGTTAGGGCTAGGGCTAGGGTTAAGTTTAGGGTTAGGTCTAGGGCTAGTGTTAGGGTTAGGGTTATGGCTAGGATGAGGGTTTCGTTTAGGGTTAGGGTTAGTGTTAGGGCTAGGGCTAGGGCTAGGACGAGGGTTAGGTTTAGGTTTAGGGCTAGGGCTAGTGTTAAGGTTATGGTTAGGTTTAGGGTTAGGGCTAGGGCTAGGGCTATGGTTGGGGTTAGGCCTAGGGCAAGGGCTAGGGTTAGGGTTTGGGTTAGGCCTAGGTTTAGGGTTAGGGCTAGGGCAAGGGCTAGGGCTAGGTTTAGGTTTAGGGTTAGTGCTAGGTTTAGGTTTAGGGTGATGGCTAGGGCTAGGTTTAGGATAAGGTTACGGTTATCTTTAGGGCTCGGCTAAGGGTTAGGGTTAGGGCTAGGCAGAAGGTTAGGTTTTGGGTTAGGCTTAGGGCTAGGGTTTGGGCTAGGGCTAGGGTTAGTGTTAGCATTAGGGTTAGGGTTTGGGTTAGGGCTTGGACTATGGTTAGGGCTAGGGTTAGGGTTAGGGTTAGTTGTAGGGTTAGCTTTAGGGCTAATGCTGTGTTAGCATTTAGGACTATGCCTAAGTCTAAGGCTATGGTTAAGATTAGCTGTAGTATTAGGGTTAGGGTTCGGGTTCGGTTTTGGGTTCGGGTTCGGGTTAGGGTTAGGGTTAGGGTTCAGTTTAGGGTTATTGTTAGGGCTAGGGTTAGGACTGTGGTTAGGGCTAGGGCGAGGGTTAGGGTTAGGGCTATGGCTAGGGTTAGGGTTAGGGTTAAGGCTATGGCTAGGGTTAGGGTTAGGGTTGCGTTTGGGTTTGAGGTTGGGGTTAGGGCTAGGGCTACGGCTAGTGTTAGGGTTAGGGTTAGGGTTAGGTCTAGGGTTAGGGTTAGGGTTAGGATTAGTGTCAGGGCTAGGGTTAGGGTTAGGGTTAGGTTTAAGGCTAAGGCTAGGGCTAGTGTTAGGGTTTGGGTTGGGTTTGAGGTTGGGGTTAGGGCTAGGGCTAGGGCTAGTGTTAGAGTTAGGGTTAGATCTAGGGCTTGTTAGTGTTAGGAATAGGTTTAGTGCTAGGGCTATGGCTAGGGTTATGTTTAGGGCTAGGGATAGGGCAAGGGCTAGGGCTGGATTTAGGGTTAGGGTTAGGGTTAGGGTTAGTGCTAGAGCTGGGGTTAGTTTTAGTGTTAGGGTTAGGGCTAGGGCTAGGACTAGGGTTAGGGTTAGGCTTAGGGCTAGGGTTAGGGTTAGGTTTATGGCTAGGTTTAGGATTATGGTTATGGCTAGGGCTAAGGCTATGGTTAGGTTTAGGGCTAGGGCTAGTGTTAGGGTTATGGTTATGGTTATTGCTAGGGCTAGCTTAGGGATAGGGTTAAGTTTAGGGCTAGGGCGAGGGTTAGGTTTAGGTCTAGTCCTGGGGCTAGTTTTAGGGTTAGGGTTAGCGTTCGGGTTCGGGTTAGGGTTAGGATTAGGGCTAGTGCTAGGCCAAGAGTTAGGTTTAGGGTTAGTTCTAGTGCTAGGGCTAGGGCTAAGATTATTTTTAGGGCTAGGGCTAGGGCTTGGTTATAGGGTCAGGGTTATGCCTAGTACTATGTTAGGGTTACGGTTAGTGTTAGAGCTAGTGTTAGAATTAGTGTTAGGGTTAGGGCTAGGGCTAGGGCTAGGGCTAGTGCTAGGGTTAGGGTGAGGGTTAGTGTTAGTGTAGGGCTAGGGCTAGTGTTAGGGCCTGGTTATGGTTAGGGTTAGGGCTAGGGCTAGATCTAGGTCTAGGGTTAAGGTTAGGGTTAGGGCTAGGGTCAGGTTTAGGGTTAGGGCTAGGGTTAGGGTTAGGGTTAGGGTTAGGGCTAGGGCTAGGGCTAGGGCTAGGGTTAGTGTTAGTGTTAGGGCTAGGGCTAGAGCTACGGCTTGTGTTAGGTTTAGGGTTAGGTCTTGGGCTAGGGCTAGTGCTAGGACTAGGGTTAGTGTTAAGGTTTGATTTAGGGCTACGGCTATGGTTAGGGTTAGGTTTAGTATTAGGGTTAGGTTTAGGGTTAGGGTTAGGACTTGGGCTAGGGCTAGGACTAGGGCTAGGGTTAGCTTTAGGGTTAGGGGTATGGTAGGGTTAGGGTTAGTGCTAGGGTTAGGGCTAGGGCTAGGGTTAGGGCTAGGGCTAGGGTTAGGGTTAGGACTTGTGCTAGGGCTATGGTTAGGTTTAGGGTTATGTTTAGGACTAAATCTAGGGCTTGGGCCAGGGTTAGCGTTACGGTTAGGTTTAGGTCTAGGGTTAAGGCTAGGTTTAGTGTTAGTGTTATGTTTAGGTTTAGGGTTAGGGTTAGTGTTAGGGCTATGTTTAGGGTTAGGGTTAGGGCGAGGGCTTGTGCTAGGTTTAGGGCTAGGGTTAAGGCTAGGGCTATGGCTAGGGTTAAGCTTAGGGTCAGAGCTAGGGTTATGACTAGGGTTAGGGTTAGGGCTAAGGTTAGGTTTGAGGTTAGAGTAGGGCTAGTGTTAGGGTTGGGGTTAGGGCTAGGGCTATTACTAGGGTTAGAGTTAGGGCTATGGTTAGGGTTAGGGTTAGGGCTAGGGCTATGGTTAGGGTTACTGTTATGGTTAGGGCTAAATCTAGGGCTAGGGCTAGGGTTAGGTTTACAGTTAAGGGTAGGGCTAGGGCTAGGGTTAGGGTTAGGGTTAGGGTTAGGGTTAGGGCTAGGGTTAGGGTTAGGGTTAGGACTAGGTCTGGGGCTAGGGCTAGGGCTAGTGTTAGGTTTAGGGTTAGGGTTAGGGCGTGGGCTTGGGCTAGGTTTAGGGCTAGGGTTAGGGTAGGGTTAGGGCTGGGGTTAGTGTTAGGGCTAGGGCTAGGGTTAGGGTTAGGTTTAGGGCTAGGTCTAGGGCTAGGGTTAGGATTAGGTTTAGAGTTATGGCTAGGGCTAGGGTTATGGCTAGGCTTAGGGTCAGGTGTATGGCTAGGGATAGGGTTAGGTTTAGGGTTAGGGTTAGGGTATGGCTAGGGTTAGGGTTAGGGCTAGGGCTATTACTAGGGTTAGGGTTAGGCCTAGGGTTAGGGTTAGGGTTAGGGTTAGGACTAGGTCTTGGGCTAGGGCTAGGGCTAGTGTTAGGTTTAGGGTTAGTGTTAGGGTGAGGGCTTGGGCTAGGTTTAGGTTCAGGGTTAGTGTAGGGTTAGGTCTGGGGTTAGTGTTAGGTCTAGGGCTAGGGTTAGGGTTAGGGTTAGGGCTAGGTCTAGGGCTAGGTTTAGGATTAGGTTTAGAGTTAGGGCTAGGGATAGGGTTATGGCTAGGCTTAGCGTCAGGGTTAGGGCTAGGGATAGGGTTATGGTTAGGGTTAAGGTTATGGCTATGGCTAGTGCTAGGGCTAGGGCTAGGGCTATTACTAGGGTTATGGTTCGGGCTAGGGTTAGGCTTAGGGTTTGGGCTAGGGCTATGATTAGGGTTAGGGTTATGGTTAGGGCTAAATCTAGGGCTAGGCCTAGGGTTAGGTTTATGATGAGGGTTAGGGCTATGGCTAGGTTTAGGGTTAGGGTTAGGGTAAGGGTTAGGGCTAGGGCTCTGGTTAGGGTTAGGACTAGGTCTAGGTCTAGGGCTAGGGCTAATGTTAGGTTTAGGGTTAGGGTTAGGGCGAGGGCTTGGGCTAGTTTTAGGGCTAGGGTTAGGGTAAGGTTAGGGCTGGAGTTAGTGTTAGGGCTAGGGCTAGGGTTAGGGTTAGGGCTAGGGCTAGGTCTAGGGTTAGGATTAGGTTTAGAATTAGCACTAGGTCTAGGGTTATGGCTAGGCTTAGGGTCAGGGGTAGTGCTTGGGATAGGGTTATGTTTAGAGTTAACGTTAGGATAGGGCTAGGGTTAGGGTTGGGGTTAGGGTTAGGGTTAGTGCTAGGATTAGGGTTATTGTTAGGGCTAGGGCTTGCGTTAGGTTTAGGGTTAGGGCTAGGTGTATTGCTAGGGTTAGGGTTAGGGTTAGGGTTAGGGCTAGGATTAAGTTTAGGGTTAGGATTAGGGTTAGGGTTAAGTTTAAGGTTAGGGCTTGGTCTAGGGCTAGGGTTAGCATCAGGTTAGGGTTAAAGTTACTCTTAGGTCTAGCGCTAGGGTTAGGTTTTGCATTTGGGCTAGGGCTAGTGCTATGGCTAAAGTTTTGTTAGTGGTATAGCTAGTGCTAGGGCTAGGATTAGGCCTGGGCTAGTGTTATTATTAGTGTTAGGTTAGGGTTAAGCTTAGGGTTAGGTTTAGTGTTAATGTTACAGTTAGGGCTTAGGTTAGGGTTAGGGTTAGGTTTAAGTTTAGGGGTTGGTCTAGGGCTAGGTCAATGGCTAGGTCTAGGGTTACATTTAGTGGTAGGGGTAGAGCATGACTTGGGCTAGCTTTAGGTTAGGGTTAGCGTTAGCATTTTGGTTACGGTTAGGGCTAGGGCTAGGGTTGGGGTTAGAATTAGGGTTAGTGTTAGGGCTAGTGTCAGGGTTAGGGTCAGTTTTAGGGTTAGGTTTAGGATTAATGTTAGTGTAATGTCTTGCGTTTTGGTTAGGGTTAGGGATATGGCTGGGGTTAGCGCTCTTGTTATGATTAGGGCTAGGGTTAGGGTTAGGGTTAAGGTTAGTGTTAGGGTTAGGGTTAGGTTTAATGTTAAGTTTAGGGCTAGGCATAGGTTTAGGTTTAGGTCTAAAATGAAGGTTAGGATTTGTACTAGGGTTAAAATTTGTTTTTGTGTTAGGGCTAGGGTTCGGTTTCGGGTTAGGTTTAGGATTAGGTTTAGGTTTAGTGCGAGGGTAAGAGTTACGGAAACCATTTTGTTTAGTGTTAGCTTAAGGGTTAGGGCTATGGCTGGGGTTAGCACTAGTGTTATGAATAGTGGAGTGTTAGGGTTAGGGTTAGGGGTAAGGTTATTTTTAGGGTTAGTGTTAGAGTTAATGTTAGGTTTAGGGTTAGGGTTAGGGTTAGCGTTAGCATTAGGGTTAGTTAGGTTTAGGGCTATGGTTAGTGTTTTGTTTAGGGCGAGGGTTAGGTTTAGGGCTAGAGTTATCTCTATTGTTATGGTTAGAGTTAGGTTGGGGCTTGGGTAGCACTAGTGTTATGCTTAGGGCTATAGTTAGGGTTAGGGTTAAGGTTAGTGTTATGGTTAGGTTTAGGGTTAGAGTTAGGGCTAGGCTTAGAGTTAGGTTTAGGGCTAGGGTTATGGTTAGGGTTAGTGGTAGGTTTAGGGTAGGATTAGGGTTAGGTTTAGCGTTAGGGCTACATTAGGCTTAGGTTTAGGGTGAGGTTTATGGTTAGCACTA